>BOPN01002019.1:127500-132500 GCA_017312705.2 Penaeus japonicus | reverse complement strand
CCTCTTTTCTCTCTTCCTGTCCCTTCCATTTCTTTCTCTCCCTTCCCTCATCCCTTTCTTTTCCTTCTCTCTCTATATATATTCCTCTCCTCTCACTTCCTTCCTTTCCCACTCCTTTTCCCTCTCTCCCTATTTCCTTCCTTCACGCCCTTGTTCTTATCCTGTTTCTCACTCCTTCCCCATCTCCTTTCTTTCCTCCCTGCCCCTTCCTCTTGCGCTCCCCCCCCTCCATCCTCTTTCCCCCCTTCCCCCCCCCCCCCCCCCCCCTGTCCAACTCCTCTTCTTCCCACCCGCCCTCCCATGTTTCTTCTCTCTACTACTACTACTACTACTACTACATTATTCCCTCCCTTCCTCCATCTCTTAAAAACTGCTCCTCTTCTTCCTCCAAATCCACCCCTTTCCCCCTACTTCCTCCCCACCCCTCCCCCTCGCCCCCTCGCCCCCCGCGTCGAAAATATCCGCCGTCGTCCGCGCCGCCCCCGAGCATGCTCTCTCCATCGCTCTCGCTTGCGGGGGAAGAACCAATGAATAAATTTAATTCCCGTAGCAGATGCGCGCCAGAGATCCNTTGCAATCTCCGTTGCGGTTTCCCTCCCCATCTTGCCTGCGCGTCGCCATGGGTGTGTTGCCATAACAAATCAGTTCTTCAGTGTCCGTAATGAGAGAGTGCGAGTTCCCCTTAACGTAACCTTTTACTCTAGATGCCCTACCATTAACCCCCGTCCCCCCATTATGAGGCATGCCATTAGCTCCTCCTTCATCCCCATTACGGTTGTAGAGATGTGTACCTGTTGTGTAGCGAGGCAGGTGCGGTATGCGATGGTCTGGCCAGACCTCGATGGCGGTGGAATGAAGCTGCTTCTGCTGACTCCTGCTAATGGATCTGTAGACGTCACTTCTTTAATGGGAAAAGAGGGAAACAAGAAGAATTATACACCACAGAAGAAGAAATATAAAAGAAATTGAAAAAAATAGTTTTGGAGATGAGTTTTAACTTTATGGGATTTTTTATTTTACTTACGAATATTACTCCTTTATACTACTTCTTTCTTATTATTGCTCTTATCATAATTTTGATTTTAGGTGATAATACGGAGTCCCTTTTCCTTCCCCTTTTCCATCTTCGCGTCCTCTTTGGATGTTCACAAGGATCATCAGAGAAGTCGTTGCGGTTGGGAATGGCATCAATAAACAGTGGGACAGAGAGTGACAGTAATGGCTCTCAATTGCTTTTATGGGAGCTCAGTGTACAGATGTTAGACACTCAAGCCAGTTGGTCTTTAGAGAAGAATATGGCGTCCCCGTTGTTTTTGTCTTGTGTACTTTTTTCTTTTCTTTTTCGTTCTTGGTCTTATTATCATGATTGGTTTTGAGCTCTATCATTCTCTCTCTCTCTCTCTCTCTCTCTCTCTCTCTCTCTCTCTCTCTCTCTCTCTCTCTCTCTCTCTCTCTAAACAGACAGGTGTGAAAATGATAGTTGTATAGGTAGCTAACAGGCACATCAAGTGACGGATACAAATACTGATATGAATATATGAATGTCCCATTATTGTGACAAAGGCAAACAAGTAGATAGACAGACTGACAGACGCGTGATTATAAATAGACAGCCATATCTCCACTGATTGATGGAACGGCCGTTACTCACTGATAGATAGACACGACCGATTGATGACTAGATAAATGAGTTTGATGAAGAGATGAATGAACAGGTGATGAATTCATGAATAGATAAAGACTTGAGACAGGCGTCTTCAGGATTTCTCAGTATGCCGTAAACAACTACACCCCCTCTCTATCCTCCCCGTCTCCCACCTCCCTCCCCCTCCAGTTCCCCTATTCAGAAAACACCTGATTGTGAACGGATGGGCAAAAGAAAATCCATTTGGATGCGCATTCAGGCTTTCCGAAAGGCACAGGAAATCATGCCAAAGAAAGCCCTTGTGTAATTCTCTCCCTCGATTTACGGTTTCACGTCCTCACAAAGCTCTCTCTCGCTCTCTCTCTCTCTCTCTCTCTCTCTCTCTCTCTCTCTCTCTCTCTCTCTCTCTCTCTCTCTCTCTCTCTCTCTCTCTCTCTCTCTCTCTCTCTCTCTCTCTCTCTCTCTCTCTCTCTCTCTCTCTCTCTCTCTCTCTCTCTCTCTCTCTCTCTCTCTTTGTCTCTCTCTGTCTCTCTCTCTATCTATCTATCTATCTTTCTCATTCTCTCTCTCTCTCTATCTATCTATCTATCTTTCTCATTCTCTCTCTCTCGCTCTCTCTCTCTCTCTCTCTCTCTCTCTCTATTTCTATCTCTCTCTCTCTCTCTCTCTCTCTCTCTCTCTCTCTCTCTCTCTCTCTCTCTCTCTCTCTCTCTCTCATAAAATATAACAAATTAGCGACAGGAAAAAAATAGTTAAATAAATGAGTTCTCAAAGGTCAAGCACATAAACATCATCTACACTTACACCCAGTGATTTCCTCCAATCATGAGGCAACCCTATATTTTCCCTTCCAGTTATTTTCGCTACCTCATTCTAATTTATATCTTTCTCTTTCCCGAACCGCCCCCCCCCCCCTGTTTCTCTTTCTGTTTCTCGAACATTTTCGATATTTCTCTTCCTCCTTTCTCTCTCTCTCTCTCTCTCTCTCTCTCTCTCTCTCTCTCTCTCTCTCTCTCTCTCTCTCTCTCTCTCTCTCTCTCTCTCTCTCTCTCCTCTCTCTCTCTATCTATCTATCTATCTATTTCTCTCTCTATCTATCTATCTATCTATTTCTCTCTCTATCTCTCTCTCTCTCTCTCTCTCTCTCTCTCTCTCTCTCTCTCTCTCTCTCTCTCTCTCTGACATACCATCACCATAACGAGCCAACAAAAATGGTCGGCCTAATGCCCATATAGGCCTTCTGGTGCAGCCTCTCCTCAATTTTCCTGATGATACCTGTTCATCTATTGCTTCTGCTAATCAATTCCTTATTCCTTTTTGAAGGTTCTGAACCTTTCAACCTCCTCCTGGTGCCTCTCTTTCCCTGTCCCTTTCAGACCCTTCTCCCTATTTCTATCTCTTCCCTCTTTTCTCTCTTCCTGTCCCTTCCATTTCTTTCTCTCCCTTCCCTCATCCCTTTCTTTTCCTTCTCTCTATATATATATTCCTCTCCTCTCACTTCCTTCCTTTCCCACTCCTTTTCCCTTTCTCCCTATTTCCTTCCTTCACGCCCTTGTTCTTATACTGTCTCTCACTCCTTCCCCATCTCCTTTCTCTCCTCCCTGCCCTTCCTCTTGCGCTCCCCCCCCCCCACCCCCCCCCCCCCTCTCCTCTGACGTGCCCACCTGCCGCCACCTTCCCTGACGTTACATCTTAAGAAAAAAATCTGGTTAGGCCGCCACCTGCTGTAGGCGGAATAATTACCATGTTTTGTTCGCGTAATGACAAAATGGGGGTCACAGGCCAATGGGGCATGGGGGCTGAGGGAGTAGGGGAGGGAGGGGGCGGAGGGGAGAGATTTCATATAGGCCCACGTGTGCGTATGTGTGTGTGTGTGTGTGTGTGTGCGTGTGTGTGTATAGATAAAGAGAGCGAGAGGAGAAAAGGTAGAAAGAGAGTGAGCGAGCGGGAGAGAAAGAGGGAGAGATAGATAGATAGAGAAAGAGAGAGAGGGAGAGAGAGAGAGAGAGAGAGAAAGAGAGAGAGGGGGGGGGGGAAGAGAAAGGGAGAATGAGAAAAAGAAAGCAAATGAAGGAAAGAGAGGGAGGGAGAGAGAGAGAGATTTGGACAGACGCGTCGGTCGCCAAGGTAAACATTTTGGCCGCAGCCGAGAGGCCAAGCAGGTGGAGCTCGACTGGAGGTGGTGACGAATAGGCGCGGCTGACGGGCAGGTAGAGCGCACGGCTGATGGACGTTGTGGTGAGCGCGTGACGGATAGACAGAGTCACTGGGTGATGAATGCGCTCGCAGCAAGTGTGATGAACGCGATGGTGAGCGTGTAATGGCGGGTGAGCGAGCCGCGGTTGACCTGTATGTATGGTGTGCGTGTGTGTATGTGGGGGGGGGGGGGGGATGAACCTGCCCCTATTTCATTTGATGAACAGAATGGTGACTTTGTGATGATGAACTGAAGGGATGGTAAGGGGGGGGGGGGTTAGGGGGATAAATACGTCTGCTGTCCATGTGATGAACGCAATTGTAAACTTGTGGTGATCCCTGAGTGAGGCTACACTGGCAGGTAAGGTAAGAGTGATGAGCGCGTCCGCTGTTGGTGTGATGAACGAGGGTGATGAATTTTTTGGAACCACGTCACTGTTGGTGCAGCTCTTAGTGTTCAATAGATAATGGACAGTAATGTGAACAAAGGAATAAGAAGTGATGAATGTTTAAAGCGGAAAGGAAGGAAAAGGGAAAATTAATGGAAAATAAAAAGGTAAAGGACAGGAAAAGAAATCAGACTAAACAAAAAATCGAATGAGAAAGTAGACAGATAAAAAAAGAATAAAACAAACTACGAAATAATGATGAGGCTAATATATAAAGCCTAAAAAGAAGAAGAAAGAGAAAGAGCGAAAAAATATATAGAAAAATATATTTCAACAGAAGAAAATGATAAAAAGATAGATAGAAAGAGGAAGCAAAGACGAATTTAATCATCGGCACGACAGACAACATATCGAAGAAAACAATACGATAAGAGAAGCATCTTGGAAGACAATGAAGAATAGGAAAACGAAGACACAGAAACGAGAATAAATCTTTCAGCCTCGACGTTTAGGAGACGAGGAGTTTCGAAATCCATTACGACAAACAAGAGAGAAGAGCGATGCGCAAAGGAGGAAGATGAATGCGTAATCAAAACAAACAATAGATAAAACGAAGTAGAACAAGGATGTAAGACGGAAAAAAAGGATACGAATGAAGAATTAGAAAAAGGAAACTTCTTTTTCAAATTAACGAATGGAAAAATAATATAAATATAATGAGGGTAGAGGAGGATAGCAGCGGCATACTAAAAGGATGAGGTTAGAAACTG
>BOPN01002019.1:105000-107500 GCA_017312705.2 Penaeus japonicus | reverse complement strand
CTTTAGAACAAAGAATGTTGCTTTTGCAAACAGACCAGTGGAACGCTGCATGTTTGTTGCTTTTCGGATATGGGCGCGAATAACATTGGATCTTATTTATGAGCATAAGATGACCTCATCTGCCCATAAATAATCCATTCGTGATACTCTAGATAACGGAGGTTGGTCATTTGACTCCAAGGAAAATATTCTGACCTTCAATGGAATAACCTTTATTTTTCAAAATATCTTTATCATCAATTATTGTATCTCCATTTCACTAATGTTATCATCATCATTAATAGAATAATCATTATTATCATTATCATTGCCATTATTATTTTCATTATCACTGGCATTATTATTATCAATGTCATTGCTATCATTATCATCATTAGCATTGCCATCATTATTATCATTTTCATTACAATTACCGTTGTTATTGATATAATTATTGTTGTTATTACTGTTGATTTTGTTATTGTTATCATCACTATTATCATTAGTATTGTTGTTATTATCATTATTCTCACCACTTTAAATATTATTGACAGTATTACTAAAATGCCAATGATCCTAAAACCAAATTCCTGAATGGCAAATAAAGATATCATAGAACAGAAGGAAAGACGAGATTCATCCTCGGACGACTTGCATTCCACCTGTCCCCCTACCCCCCCCCCCCCTTCCTTCCCGGCACTGAGCTCTAGGCATTCTCGACCATCCATCTACTGTTTTTGTTTCCCTCGGGGAGGTTCTTCAAATATAGATTAAGTCACTTGCTGAATCATTTTCTTTGCCGAGCAATTCAGGTTTTCACTCTCGCTCTCTTCGAGGCCCGATTGCAAACATCATTTGCTTTGTCTTACACGCATTCAGTCTTAACGTCGAGCCCATCATGTCCTCTTACGAAGGGTTAGAGCTTCTCTCTCCGTCGGTCAACAAAAAGTGCACTCTCAGCATCTCAGGATGTCTCGGGGATCCTGCCGCACCTTCGTTTTATTTCGAAGTCCTCACGTGGCCCTATGCTTTCCTTCCCTGTGAATATTTGCATATGTGTGTTTGTTTTGTTCAAGTATGTAATATCTTAGGTTGATGTCTTCTCTCTTTCTAGTTGCTCATCTATTTATCATTGATATAACTAACACTTATTATAGTTGTACTCTAGCTATGGTTATGTCTTAATCCAGTTTGGCATCTTTTCCTGACTTTGCCTCTCTTTCCCTCTAAAGATTTCTTCTTCCTACAAAGATTCGTGCTATGATACGAAGCATTGAACTAATAGTCAATTATCTTCTTCTACAAGAAATAAAAACACAGATCCTTCATCTCCAGACAATAACAGCAGCCTGTTGCTCTCAAGCCCAGTATCACGGTCATCTCAAGCCTCCCCAACACGGTATTCTTTGCCTTAATCGCACTATAAAACTGTCCTTAATCGCACTGGCATAATGTTCTTAGCTTGCCCCTTGACGTCTATGAACGCATATTCAGGATGTATATATGCGTGTATATGTATATATATATATATATATATATATATGAATACATATGTATATATATTATATATATATATATATACATATGTGTGTGTGTGTGTGTGTGTGTGTGTGTGTGTGTGTGTGTGTGTGTGTGTGTATACAAACATACATAATATATATATATATATATATATATATATATATATATATATATATATACACACACACACACACACACACACACACACACACACACACACACACACACACACACACACACACACACACACACACTCACACACGCACTCACACACACACACACACACACACACACACACACACACACACACACATACACACACACACACACACACACATATATATATATATATATATATATATATATATATATATATATATATATATATATTATATATATATATATCATGTATGCTTGTATGTGTGTATCTTCCCTCTTCTGGCCCAAAATCCTAAAAGGAAATTAATAATGCAAGAGATAGGTGAATAAATTCATTCAACAAGACAAACTTATATAGAAACCAATAAGTAAACAATGAGATAGATAGATAGATAGTAAAGCTCAAATAAACGTGATCAAATATGTCTGTTGTTTGTCTAAGATTGTAAATTTATGCAACAATTTGTTAATTGACCGGTATGACTTCTATTTATGACTGTATTTGTATTTGTGCACGTCAGTGCGTATAAAATAGCCACGAGACATCATCATAAAAACAACGGAATAAAATATAGAGTGAAATCAAGTGAAAATTCCCACATGACCTCTTGATGAGATGCACAAGAATGAAACTCATAAAAAGAATATACGAAAAAAGACTAGTTGGCCTCCAAGAGACGAATAACGACTCCCCAGGTAAAAGATTTGAGGACAATAAGGAACAGAATGCCTCGGGAATGCGAAGAAGAACAAAAACCTTTTACGGTAAAAAGCTAAGGTGAAGTACGTCAGGACGCCCAGTCGCCCAGTCGCCCAGTCGTCCACTCACACACGCACTCAG
>BOPN01002019.1:67500-72500 GCA_017312705.2 Penaeus japonicus | reverse complement strand
TGCAATTATTAAACAACAGAGCAAGTGGTTTGGACAACTGTCTAGCACATCTTTTATGTAAGCGTGGACTTATTTCGTCTGAACCCACTGCTTTTGTCTCAATGAGGTCCTTCAGAATTCTTTCGACTTCTGTCTTTGTTGTCTTTATGTTGGTCAGTTTTTCCACTGTCATTATTGGTAGCATCGGGGATGGTCTGGTAGGTTCTGCCACAGACATTTTCTGTGCAAAGTGATGTGCCAATACTCTACTTTTTGCTGAGTAGTGAGTGCCATAGTGCCATTTTCTGTGGAATAGCTCCTTCCCTGATTTCTCCTTGTTTTGTTTGACAATATTCCACCATTGTTTACCACCAATTTGGCCAGACTTTAGCTTATTTTTGGTGTCTTTTTCCCATTGTTGTATGGACCATTTCTGGATGGATGCCATTTGAGCCGCAGCCTGTCTATGGATATGTTTGTTATAGACTGTAGGGTTACGTTTTAAATTGAGCCATGCCTTGTACTTAGCATCAGATGCCATGCGGCACCTGGGCCCAAACCATGGCTGATCAGAGGGATAGGAAATATGGTCAACATGCGGTACACAGTGTCTCTGGATCTCAAGTAGGGTCGCTGTGAATTGTTCCACTTGCTGATCGACATCACCTCTGAGAATGTCCTCCCAGGATATGTGCGTCAAGGTGTTCCTGATCATTCCCCAATCAGCAGATTCCCATTTCCACATAGTACGGCTATAGTGCTCTTCACGAAAAAGTGCAAAAGAAATCGTTGAGAGTACGGCAATGTGGTCTGAAGTGCCTACTAAACCAAGTGGGGAGCAGCAAACTGTGACTTCAGGGAAGTTAGTCACAACTGGATCAAGTGAGGAACCAGAAATATGTGTAGCAAAACTAACGTGGTTGTTGAGATCATACAATGCTAACATATTATCAAAGTTAGCTTGAATGAAATGCTGATTGAGAATACCAACTATTATTATATTTTCACAGTGACTGCTCAGTAATAGATTATCAAGATGGTTTACCAGGAAATCAACAATTAGCGTTCCCTGGGACTGGGGTCTGTAACACCCACAACAAAGGGTATCTCTGCCTTTGCTATCTATCAGTTTCCACGATGAGTAACCAGGAATCTTGGCATAGTTGCAAGGTACTTTGTCATCTAGAAAGGTTTCAGATATGAATATTATGCCTGCTTTGTGTTTTAAAACAAATTGATGTGTTAGTTCCCCCACATTGGTATGAAACCCTCTAATATTGGCAGACACTATTCTTATTTCTTTAGAAAAGCATTTGCGGTTGTGATATTTTCTGTGCTTGCGGTTGTGGTAGTGCTTGGTGGGCACCATAATTGGAGGGCACTGCATATTGTCGGTAAAGAACTTGATTATGCAGTGGTGGATAGGCTGTAGGTTGCGGTACCAAGAACTGTTGGTGCACAATACTTTGTTGGTGCTAGTGAGCACGCTGTGCAGCTGTTAGGCTCTCTTGACTAGACTGCCTCACAGCCTGAATCAGCTCCTGCTGTCTCTGATCAGCCAGACGATGTCTGCAATTTTGTGTGGTATGATAATGACACTTGCAGTAGTTACACACTTGATTCCTGGGGCAATCGTTTCCAGAATGTCCTTGACGGTGGCACACTGGACATTTGTTGGTAGGCACGAAGTTTCTTTTGTGTGAGTTACCATGGAGTGTTGGCCTTTCTTTTAGTTTTTGTTGAGTTTGCTGGCCACCTCCTTGGTTCTTATTAATTGCAGGATGGTGCACAAATTGACTTCTGCGTTCCTGTCCTTGCTTTTGTTGACCTTGGTATGGTTGGTTTTCAACAGTGTTGTATTTGTTGATGTCTTTGTTAGCTTCCGTTTTTCCTTTAGTTTGTTGGTCCGCCCACCATATATACATTTCGTCACTTTCCTCCACCTGTTTCTCCCACTCTTCATCTATCTTGTTTGAGCGGGCAGTGCAGGCAATTGAGCGTTGGTGCGGCTCCTCAGTGTTGGCTTGTGTGGCCACCAGAGTGTCAATAACCTCCAGCACATCCACTATCAAGCTCCTTCTTTCTGGCAGACCGGTGATTATTCTCTTAAAATTATTTAGCTGGCTTTTTGTTGCTGCTAGGTCACTGCGAAGTTTCCTGACTAAGTATTGGCAGGTCTTCTAGGCTATCCTCTTCACTAGAGGCTTCAGGAGTAGGCTGGTCTGCTTCATTTCCCTCAACATAAAACCTTATTGGATCTGTGAACCCTTGATGTGCCCTTAGCTCGCCTGTCTTCTCACAGTTGTATTCCTCTTCTTCCCCAAGACAGCTGTTATGGCAGTAATTCTGACAATCTGCTACTATACACTTCCTGTCTGTTCTTGTTAGCGCTTTCCTGCCACAGACTGAGCACCACAAATTCGGTCTATAGCCAGGACGTCCTCCAGGTCGTTCAATTCTCCGATGGTGGCACCTCTCGGGAACCATCTCGCGCAGACAATGACAATGATGTGACGGATGCTTGGGCTGTAGTGGGACATGTAAGTCCGCTAAACGAGGTTATTCAGCACCTTGGTTTGACCTACCTATCGTGTACCTAGAATTAGCTGGAGTGGCAGGAAGAGAGCCTGCCTCTAATCCCTAGCTACTCCCTAAAACGAAATCGAAGCGAGATGTGATAGGAAAGTGTGCCTCACCTTGCCCAGTTGGCTCGTATCCATCTGATGGACCCCCTTGAGGTTATACCCGTGTGGTTCACTATCAGGGGGCTGGCAAGCCCCCAGTATGCGAGCCCGAGGACCCGAAGGGTCCGAGGGTGAGCTCGTAGATGAGCCTCCGGAGGTGAGTTTAGTACAGTCCGAGAGTCGTAGGACAAGTTCCGGTAACTCCGCTTGCCAGCCCCCTACTATATGTTTCTGTGGATTCGCCGAATTTCAGGTAAAAATTTACCCAACTTCCCGACGTCCGAATTACTTAAAACTTAGTATTCCGTGCATTTTAGTACACAAAGACGCGACTGTCAAAATTTCAGATCGATTGGATTAAAAACGGCCGAGTTATTACAACCTGAAATCGCCGAAAATGAGGGTGTTCTTGTTAAAAATGGGTACGATTATATACATACAGGTAGAGGATATTTTTAGGCAAAAAGTGGGTCCTCTTTGTGATGATATATCTCGAGAAGTATAAAAGATACGCGATTTAGCAACACAGCATTGGAAAGAAGAAAGTTCAAACTTTCAAAAACTGTCCTGAAAAAACATCTGATGACGCAGTGATGACGTCATAATGACGTCACAAAATCACGAATTTCAAAATCAAACTATCCAAAAATAGACGTTTTTCAACTCAATTTTTTTATATGAAACTTTCGAGATAGGAAAAAATGATCATGCTAGCGTAGAAATGAAATTTAATGTACTTTCTGAAAATGCCGTCAAAACGTTCCGGGCTTCCATGCATTGTTGAGATATTCGCGACTTTTTAAACCATTTTGACGCGAAAAAGTCGCGAAAAAACATTAAAACGGTAAACCTTAATGTGAGAGAACGGGGATGTCCCAGGCCTTCATCTTTCGATATGATGTCGGTTGTAGTCTCGAATTTGCTAATAACTGGTTTTGAGGTAGTATCCTTATTTTGATGACGTATTTGTGACGTCATTAGTAACACGCGGTAAGCCGATTTTTGCACACACAACACCACTTGTATTTGACGTTTAATGTCTGAAAAAAAACAGTTTCAACTCAAAATTAATTCTTAGTGCTTTTCATATCGCTGCGTTGGCTATTGGATGAAACATTTCATCAATTTCATTAATTGAATAATTGGCCAATTAAACCAATTAACGCTCGTATCTCGGCTCACACATAAGATAGCGTCGTAAATCCAACGATATCTGTCTTGTTGACATTGATTGAGTGTAGTAGGTGCCACATGAGACCATTCATTATTATTCCCTCAATTAGATAATTGGTCAATTAAACCTATTAGATCTCTGAACACTGAAAAAGACTGATATTTTTCCCAAAACCAAAAAGGATTTGGTTGTGTTGGTCCGTGGCAGTTGAGCGTCCCTTTCTTTACCCTAAAACCTATGATATGGAAGGAACGCGGCAGTCCGCATACTGCCGCCACCCCACTACATGCACTGACAGTGACACTGACTGTTCAGTACAGTGAAAAATTATGCTCATGTGGCCTAAATTGATTTTAGAAGAATTATTACTGTGACTACTACTACTAGCTATATTATTAATGATTCACACGACCTTAGTCTTGAAGTTTGACTATGAAGCATCGACACCTCTTTAGAGCTCAATAACAGGAAGGAAAAACTAATGGGATGAGTACTTAAATTGAATAATTTACGTTATTTATAGTTCTATTGGGCGAAGCATCCACATTAAAAGTATAACTAATTAGACAATGCAAATGAGTTTGTTGCAGAGTTCAAAACTTTGAAATCTTTCGAATTCGTTCAACTACATAATGTTTTCGTAAATCTAAATCATTGCAATCAAGTGTACCTCAAATTTGATCAAGTATAATAATTGTTGTAAGTTTAACATAATGGCCCCTCTCTCTCTCTCTCTCTCTCTCTCTCTCTCTCTCTCTCTCTCTCTCTCTCTCCCTCTCTCTCTCTCTCTCTCTCTCTATCTATCTCTCTCTCTCTCTCTCTCTCTCTCTCTCTCTCTCTCTCTCTCTCTCTTTCTCTTTCTCTCTCGTTTCCTCCCTCCTTTTCTCCTTCCATCCTCCCCTCCCTCCTTCAATGTTTCCACGAACACAGCATGCATACCTATCTTCTATTTATAACAGCGATGCATGATGTCATTTGACAAGATATAATCTCTGCCCCGTGTCTCTTTGCCTGCCCAAGATTACCCTTTGCTGCAAGTGACGGACGAGGGACATGGGTGTAGCCTCTGATACATTCTCGTGGCAGTAAGAATCGCGTCTCAATATTATTGGAACGTTTTTTCGCTTCTCGTATGTATTTATATTACATTCTCTTCCTTTCTT
>BOPN01002019.1:55000-60000 GCA_017312705.2 Penaeus japonicus | reverse complement strand
GCCGTGCGATGCGAGAGCATTTGATGATCTGAAAGATGATGTTGAGGATGAGAGGAAAATGTCACGTAAATCATGAGTCTGAAGTAAAGACAGATGAGTGAAGGAAATGGGGAATGATTAGGAAAAAGGGCACATGTTAAAGCAAACAGCGCTCTAGCTTAACTGAGAAAAAAATGACATTTTATTAACTGTCTTTGGTCATATAAAATCAATATTCTTTCGAAATTACTAGGAAAGTGGTATGTTCTAATATATTTTTCCGAGCAATCTCACAGGAGAGTAAAAACGAAAAGAAAAAATCCATCAGTTTTTCCAAGCAGGTCACACGTCAGTACACTTGAAATGTTTATTCTGTGATCTTCGCATTCTTCACTCCTTCCATCTTTCTTTCATTCTCTTTTTTCGGTACTTCTTTTTCCCTTGTATTTCCTTCGAAGTATCAACTGTTGTTACGCATGCAGAACGGGCGAAGAGACGAGGGAGAGGAAAGATTCTTTTTTGTGTTATGTTTGACAGGGTCTGATGAGCAGTGTTGTGAGAGAAAGAATAAGAGAATGAGAAAAGAGAGAGAGAGAGAGAGAGAGAGAGAGAGAGAGAGGAGTGGAGAACGAGAAAGGGGAAGGAAAGATCATAGTGGTATTAATAGTTATAATAATAATTATAATGATAATAATTATTAACATGATGATAATAATAACATTAAAATTAATGATAGAGATAAGAAGATGAAGAAGAGGAAAAGAAACAGAAGAAGGATAATAGTAATAATCATGATAATGTTAATCATTTCAATAAGAGTAATGATGATAACATTGTCAATAAGAGAAATTATGATAACAGTGATGTCATCAGCGATATTGATGATGATAGTAATGATGATAATGATAGGAAAAATGAGAATAATAATGATGATAATAATAATGATAGTATTAGGCATAATGATAATAATGATAGTATTGATAATGATAACAGCAGTAATAAGGATAATGATTATGATGATTATGATGATGATAATGATAATAAGGATGATGATAAGGGTAATAATAATAACGATTATAACAATAATGATAATAATAATAATGATAACAATAATAATGATAATAATAAATAATTATTATTATAATAATAATGATAATAATAATAATAATAATAATGATAATAATAATAATAATAATAATAATAATAATAATAATAATAATTTAATTATAATAATAGTAATAACAATAATGATGAGGATAATGATACTAACAATGATAATAATAATGATAATAAAGATAATGATTATAACCATAATCATAATAATAATCATAGAAAAAATATAATAATCATGATAATTATAATGATAACACAAATAAAATACTGATATTAATGATGATAATAATAGTGATAGTACAAATGATGATGATTATGGTAATTATGATAACAGGATAATACAAAATAATTATAATCATGATAATGATAATGCTTATGCTAATAATAAGGATGATTTTGATAATAATGATGATGATGAAAAGGATATAAAAGTGATAATGATAGCAATGGTAATGATGAAAGTAAATAATAAAGATAGTGATGATATTAATATTAATCATGATGGTAATAATGGTAATGATGATGAACATAACATTAAGGATGATGATGATAATGATAACAACGATAATCACGATATTGATGAAAACAATGATGATAACAATAATAACTATAATAATGATGAGCAGTCTAATTAGTAATGATAATAATTGAAGTGATTATGATAACTATGACAATGATCATTTTAAAGATTATGATAATAAGAATAACAATAAGGGTTGTAATTATCACAATAATAATAACAAAAATTATAATAATAATAATGATAATAAAGATGATAGAATAATGACAGTAATAAGAACAATGATGATGATAATAATGTTGATGATAAGAATGATAATTTAGTATGATATTGGTAATAATCATAGCAATAATAACATTGATGTTAGCAATACTTAAGATAAAGATAGTGATAATAATAACAATTATGATAATTTTCCTTCTTATTATCATTATCATTACTAGCATTTGAACTATTATTATTTTCATGACCATTATCATGATTAACCTTACTATTATCATTTTTATCATGATTATTCTTATTATTATCATTATCACTATTAGGATTATAACCATTATCATTACTATTATCACCATCATTATCATCAGTATTGTTATTAATATCATTATTATCATTGTCGTTATTTTCCTAATCATTATTGTTATCGTTATCATTGTTGTTATTAGTACAATTAATATCATTATCATTATTATTATTATCATGACCATTATTATCATTGCTATTCCTGTTACTTCTATCCTTGTCATTACATCACTGTTATTACAACTATTTTCATGATTCATACTAATATCACTTTTCCTTTTCTTTTCAATATTATTACTGTCACCATTATTGTAATTGCCTTATTGTAACCCTTATTACTACCAATAATAATGATGATATTACTACTGTTACTACTGTTCCTCCTGCAACAATCACTACTAGTCCTATAACTACAACCATCAGTACTATTACCATATTATTGTTTTATTTACCACTATTTTTGCCATTATCATTATTTTCTATATAATTTTCCAAATGTCAACTTTAGCCTTGTTTCCATCAACATTACCTTCGTTGTAATTTGTTAATGTTACTGTTATTATTGCTATCACTATATTCATCCTTCCCGCCGTTGCTGGTACTCTCAGTATTACATTATCATCATCATATTCACTGTTATTACAACCATTACTTTCATCATTACTACTACTCATTTTCATTCACATCATTATAATAATTTTCACTTTATCATGGCATTGGTTTTGCAGTCTTTTTTTCGTAATATTAAAATTACACCACTATCACGAGTGTCTGAAATCCTTCGCGTGGGCGGATGGGAGGTAGGAGGGACCTAGACTATCCTACACGCCCTTCGTGATGGCCTTCGTCCGTCCACATCCGCATGGTGCTCGCCCGCACGCGCGCGCGCTCACGGATCCTCGCATATCTGTCCAAAGAGGCCACTGGCGACGCTGCGGCGACGGTCGCGCTTGTAGTTGGTAATACTGCTCTTTTTATTTTTTTCTTTCTTCTCTGTCTCTCTTTTTTCGTTTACAATTTGTGGGAAACGCATTAGATACGAAGATGTGAGAGAAACAGAGAGAGAGAGAGAGAGAGAGAGAGAGAGAGAGAGAGGAGAGAGAGAGAGAGAGAGAGAGAGAGAGAGAGAGAGAGAGAGAGAGAGAGAGAGAGAGAGAGAGAGAGAGAGAGAGAGAGAGAGAGAGAGAGAAAGCGAGAAGGCTGTGACGATATTCAACCGATACATTGAAAGAAACGAAACATCCAAACCCGTGCCTGGTGGCCTATAAACCTACAAGCAGTCATTATGAAAAGAGATGCAGTTATGATGTTGACAAAGGTAGTATTAGCAATTAGAAATTGTTATTACCAATAGTTATGTCAACTTTACCTTTTTTATCAGCTGTTATTATCACTGTTATCATCATCTTCATTATAACCATCATTATGATTAACATGCTTCTTATTACTATTTCAATCATTATTGCAATCATATATGATAACTTTATTCTATTGCAATAATAATTCCAAATACTGCTGCTGTTGCATTTGCTATTACTATTAATATCATTATTATCATTTTCATTATTTTACTAGCATCATATTTTCTACTATTATTCTTAATGTTATCATTATCGCTGATTTCATTACCATTACCATTACTATAATTATCTTTATCATCATTATCATCATCACTATTATAAGCATTATTGTCACTACCATTGTTATCATTTTCATCTTTTTTCTCATTATTACTATCCTTATTCATTATCAATATCCTATTATTATTACCTTTATTATCATTATTATTGTGTTCACTATAACGATATTTTATCACTAATTGTATAATCAATATTATCATCAGTAATCTTGTTGTTGCAATTTAAGCTATAAGCATCATCATTATCATTGTTTTATTGATATTATCATAATCATTGGAATTAATAGTATGTCATCAATATTGTATATTTTATGTCAGTATATCTTCGCTACCAACATTATCATCATTTTCAATATTACTTTTAGCATTTTCGTTATCATCATTATCGTTATGATATCATTATAATCATCCTTTTTATCATTATTTTCATCATTTTCATTATTGTTCTTATCATCATCATCGTTAGCTCTATTATTACTGTTATCATTATCATCATCTTTATTATGATAACGATATCATTAGTATCCTTATCTTGCTATTGTTTAAAGCATTATTGTTGTTCAGTATTATCGTATATTTTTGTTATTATGATCACCATGATTACTATTATCATTAATATCATTGCTATCCGAATGATTACCATTATTATCAATACTATTATTATCATCATTATTATTATCATCATCATCATTTTTTGGTCATCATAATTATTGCCATTGTTGTTATTACTATTAATCTTATCATCAATATCATTATCAGTAATGTTTTTATATCTTTTTCTTATCATCACTGGTATTGTCATTATCATTAGCATTACTATCTTTATTATTACTTCTATCTTTATTATTAGTATTGCGACTATTGTCATTATCATTATTATCATCTTTGTCATTAATTGTTACTGTATCTGTCATTTTTACTATTGGCCTCATCAATATTATTACTATCATTATATTTATCATCAGTATCATAGTCATTGTTAGTATCATTATTAGGATTACTTTTATTATCATTACTACTACCAACATTATCATTATTATCGTTATTATTATTATCATCACTATCATTATTATCATAATTATCATCATTATCATAAGTAATAGTAGTAGTACCATTATCATTATTATTATCATTATCATTATCTTTTTATCATCATCATTAATATCACCGCAAGTAGTGTTAGGATTAATTGCAGCATCATCATCAACAGCAGAAGCAGCACCATTA
>BOPN01002019.1:45000-47500 GCA_017312705.2 Penaeus japonicus | reverse complement strand
ACAATGTCACTATCATCATCATCATAGTGATATTGTTGCTGCTGATATTGCTATTGCTGCTGCAGTTTCTACTACTACTACTACTATCACTACTGCTCCTGCTACTACTGCTACTACTACCTGTTGCTGAGTCTACTACTACTACCACGAACTCTCATTATTATCAATTATCTTGTCATCATTATTAGTATAGATCATATCTTCATTACGCTTATCATTGATATATCACTATCATAGATATTGCTGTCACAGAAAAGGCATATATTGCCATTTGTTACTTATTACATTTACATTGCTTACATTTGTTACTTCTATTGAAATAATGAAATACAATTTTATATTTACCACTGGCATAGGAATTCTAGTTTTGTCGTCGTGAATAAGCTGCTTTACCCTTATCATTAGCTTAACATTACTATCATTCTTATACCTTTTTCATCTTTATCACCGTAATTGATATCGTTATCATTAATTTCATCTTCATTATACCTTTAATTACTACTGTTAGTCTTATTACTCCAGTTGTTGTTGTTGTCGTTGTTGATCTTGTCGTTATTAATTGCAATAACTATTCATGTTCTTACTACTTCTAATATAATTGTCGTTTTTGTGGCTGTTGTCAGAAACATTATCGTGATATCAATATCTATGCCATTGTTGTTTTTTAGGTTTCTGTTATCACAGAAACAGCGGCAGTAGTTTCATTTATTGTCTAGTTGTGATTGTCATCATTATGACTAATATCATCATTATCACCATTATCTTTGTTATTATAATTATTATCATTATCAACACCATCATCGCTATTACTGCTAACACTACGACAATTAATAGTCTCATTATAATATTTCACTGTGATCACCGTCATCATCAATTGAGTAAATTCATCATTACTGCCACAACACCGAGATCGGTACAGCATTTTTATGTTTTGAATTAAACGAGCATCTGGGTTGTTTTTTCCAATCATGATTTGAATGTTAATTACCTTTATTGCGCGTATGCAACTGTTGTATCTTTAAATTTACTTAGTAAGTGGAAGGGTTTACTGATACGTTATATCCGCAAGTTAACTCTTTCATGAATAGACGTATCATAAGGATAAGTTGAAGCCAGAATTGCGGAGCAGACGTTTCGCCGTATGGACTGAGCCCGCCAGTGTCAGCGTGCTGACTCGTGAGAGTGTGTCAACGAATGTTGACTCGATCTGAGCTTGGTCCTCACCCACCATGGTGCCCAGCCACAGTAGTGACCGCCAGGCGACAGGGGAAACTCACGAGCTTAGACGGGGCTCGATCTGCCGACCAATTTGAATAGACGTAACTTCAGTTTTACCATCGTATTCACAATGCTGTTGTCTTAAGCTCACTGAGGAAGATTCATGTGCTTATTCTTCACACATATTATGTGGACACTACGAGATGAACGGCATATCAATATATGTTATCTAAGAACTTTTTGCATGGCTTTATTCTTTATCATTTTCAATTTAGCTATATTCTTTTAAAAGGATACGACGTGGATTAAGGACTCACAGGGTATAGTATCTGAATTAGGGCAAAGTGGATCCGCAGATTTTGTCAGTCAGTGAGTTTTACATTCCCCTGCACTATTAGTGATTATAGATAGTGATTTTTATTTCCATTAGTATTATCATTATCGTTATCATTACTATCATTATTGTTATCATCATTATCACATTAATTTCATCATTATCCTTATTATGATAATCATCATTTCATTATTATCATTATCATCATTATCATTTTTATTATCGTGATCGATATTCTCATTATCATTATCATTGTTGTTGTTCTTATTATTATCATTATCATAGTTAACAATTATTGTTGCTGTTGCTGTTGTTATCATCATTGTTATCCTAATCATTATTACTATTATTATTACTATTACTATCATCATCATTATTTTTATTATCATTATTAACATTATTACCATCATCGTTATCATCATTATCATTATTTTGATTGTTAATATCATCATCATTATTATCATCACCAGTATATCATTATTATCTTCATCATTATTGTTAACATCAGTATTACTACTACTACTACTAATGTTTGTTATTTTTATCCTAATCATCTACGTTATCATTTTTTCCATTAGCATGATCATCATAACTATATCATTACCATCATTATATTACTACCATCATTATTATCATATCCTGTTAATCATTATTGTTATTGTAATGATATCATCATCGATATCACCAATAATGATATCCTTACGGATATCATTATTGGTGTCATACCAGCTATCATTACCGTTTTTCTTATCATTACTACCATCATTGTTGTTTTGTTTCTTGTTATCATTATTACTATCATTATCCTCGTTATCAGTTTCGTTATCATTGTTGTTATCCCATTGTTACCAATATTCTTTTTCTATAATCATCACTATTAATGACTATTGCTATCACCAAAATAATTTTATGTATCACGATCAATAGTAGCAGTAGTAGTGGTTGTAG
>BOPN01002019.1:12500-15000 GCA_017312705.2 Penaeus japonicus | reverse complement strand
ATGCGAGTGAAACAGCACGCAGCTTGGTTTTGGGTTTCAATTGCTAATGATTTTCTCATGAGACAGCGTATCAAAAGAGCCGACCGGAGACCCCGGTGCACTAGGTCACTCGAACTCTCGTTATGCAGCGATGCGTCTTCGGAACACACGCCGCTTCTGGCCACGGACGGCGCCGTAAGACCGGATTCCCTCTCGATGCTTCGCCTGCTTAATGGCACCGTGTGCATGGACACTACCTTCGCCTTTTGGAGAAAGTGGCACTCATGCACTCATACGCACGCTCACTCTCACTCACATGAAAAGGATAATGATAACGAGGGTGATAAGGATGATAATAATGGTGATGATGATAATGATAATGATTATTGCTGATATTGATAATAGTGATAATGGCAATAATGATAATGACCTTAATGATGAGTCTGAAAATTATAATAATAATGATAATGATAATTGATGATATTGATCATAATAATAGTAATGAGGATAATGATAATGATAATGATGATGATGGTGATAGTAATGATGATGATGTTAACAGTAATAAGGATACTGATAATGATAGTAATGAAAATAATGATTATGATAATAATGAAGATAATGATAATGATAACGAAAAAAAGAAAATTATAATAAAAGTGATAACGTTAATAGTAACAATAATAATGATAACGATAATAATAATGATAATGATAGCAATAATAATAATGATAGTAATAAGAATAACAACAATAAGAATAATAACAATAATAATGATAACAATAATAATAATAACAACAATAATTATGATACAGATTGCAATTACAGTAATGATGATAATGATGATAATAATGATAATAATGATGATAATAATGATAATGATAATAATCATAATCACAGCCATGATCATAATGCTAATGATAATGACAATAATAATGATGATGATAATAACAATAATGAAATTAACAATAATCATAATAGTAATTATTATCATTATTATCATTATCATTACAATTATCATCATTGTTATTATCATAATTGTTGCTGTAGTCATTACCATTATTACTGATGATAACAATAAAATCGTAATGATAATGGTAATGATTATAATAACAATAGTAATAATGATAATGATAATAATATTAATATCAGTATCATCATTATCATTATCATTATCATTATCACCATCATTAATTATAATAACAACGATAATAATAAAGATAATAACAATAGTGATGGTAAGGATATTAATGATAATGATAATTTTAAAAAATATTAATAACATGTATAATGAAAATGATAATATTGATAATAATGATAGTGATAACAACAATTATAACAATGATGATAATCATAATGATAGCGAACATAGTAGTAGTAATGATAATAATAATAAGAATGATAATGATGAGGATAATGATAATAATAATTATATGAATGATGATAATCATTAGTATTATTGTTGTTATTATCAGTAAAATTATTATCATCGTAATTATCATTATTATGATCATTATCATTACCATGACCATTATCATTACAATCACTAGTTAGCATTGTTATCATTACCATTATAGTAACAATATTTTTGTCATTATCATTTTCGTTATCATTATTCGTCACTATCGTTTTCATTATCATTATTGTCATTATCATTTTAATTATCATTATTGTCATTATCTTCAGCATCATTATCATTATAATGTTATTATCTTTATCTTTAGGACTGTCATTGTCACCATTGTTACTATGATTATCATTACTATATCTTTATTATCACTATCATATTTTCATCTGTATTTTATATCACTATTACTATCATCATCATCATTGATGTCATCATTATCATTATCACTATCGTTATTACTATTTTCATTACTATTATTACCATTGTCATTATAGTATTTGCTCTCATTATCATAATCATCATTAATATCATTATTGTCATTAATTTTATCATTATTATCATCATTATCACCATTATCATTGTTATTATCATAATTGTTACTTTTACTGTTATCATTATCATTACCATTATCATCATTATCATTATTATAATTACTATTTTACTACTATTGTCATTATCATTATCATTATAATAGTATCATTATCATTATTATCATTATTATTATTATCATTAACATTATCATTAGTAGTATTATCATCATTATTATTATGATAGTTGCTATCATGATTCTTGTTAATATTATTACTATAAATATTACCATTAATATTGGTATAATTGTTATCAATATCATTATCATCATTGTCAAAACTTTTATTATTGCTTTTATCATCATCATTGTGATTATCATCATGATCATTGTTATAACCATTACTATTATCATTAGTGATAGCATTATCATTATTATTATTGTTATTATCATTGTTATTGTTTTTTATCATTACTATTATTATTATTATTATCATTATCATCATTATTATCATCATCATTATTATTATTATTATTATCATTATTATTATCATTATTATTATTATTATTATTATTATTATTATTATT
>BOPN01002019.1:0-5000 GCA_017312705.2 Penaeus japonicus | reverse complement strand
TCCCCGGTAATGAGAACAGAAAAAAAATGCTTGTTAAATCCTTCAGACAAGAGTACTCTTCGCGACAAGAGCTCTCTTATCACTTGTAATGTTAGAGAGATGTAAAGTCACAGTAGATAAGTGGAAGGTAAGTAGTTATGCGTAATTGAAATTATGAATTAACATTTTATATTACATTATGTATTGTATTTATAGTTAAAAGTGTGAGTCTGAAAAATATTACCTAACCTTGGGAATAGTGAGTGTATGTAACCAAAAGTATGAAGTAAGAGATGTAAACTAGATAATAAAAATGCGAGAAGAGCTCAAATGATAACTAATGACAAAAAATAACCAGCGAAACTTTGCCTAAAAGATTATTGTGTTTAACAACCGTACTCGGTCACTTCCAAAAAGAATGTGTACTGCGCATGTTAATTAATGGTTCAATGTAAATGGTGTAGATAAATCGTTACTAATAATTCCCCGAAGAGAGGAGGCATTCTTGAATTATAACTCAAATTAACAACATAATCCGCCAGTCTAACATTGACAACCGATCTTGCATTAAGGTAAACGGAGAAGTTTGCTTCACTCCCGATTAACCCATTGACGCCGAGGACATTGCTTTATTTTAGAAATGGATGATTCCAGAAGCTATTGGTCAACAAGGAGTCATTTAATAAGTAGACTTACTAAATGACTCCTTGTTGACTCACCTCACCTATGTACCCTATTCCATGATTTATTTGGGTGGAAAATTGTATTTCACTTACTTTTATTATCTTTATCAACATAATTACTAATATCATTATGAATAATCGTATAACATTAATAACAATAATGATACTGTACTAAATACTGTAGTAAATAGGTGAAGTCAGGTAGGTCCATTAACTGATAAATCATTAAAGAAAAAAAGGAACTGTGCATGTGTATACTCCCGGTGACGTTTATCTGTATGATTAGTTCATCGTTAGATTGTGTCACTACTCATGTTTACTAATCATAAAATCATATAAACGACTTTGAATCCAGAGATCCAAGTTCAAGTCTCGGTGGAACCTTTGGAACCTTTTTCCTCGAGGTAAGACGCAACATTTAGACCTTAAGTTGATCATGATGTCAAAGGAAAAATCACAAACTCGTCTCATAGTATTTTTTAAAGAGAATACTAGTAATATCATTAACATCATATTCTTCAATAATATCAGTAACCTATCATTTTTTTCAATATGAGAAGGAATTCATATGGATCAAATATGAAACACAACTCTCTTAGAATCTTAAAGATTATACCACACTAAGCTTATTCTATCTTGACTTTAGGAAACAAAGAACATGAATTTTTGTAGTTGAGGAAATAAAATACCTGTAGTTTTCAAGTAAACCGCGAGTGAGGATTGTGCATTAGGTATTACAGTCAGATCTTTATATATATTTTTTTTTCTGATAATTGTTTATGTACGGCAGCAAGATTCCGTTCCTTTTTATGTATTGTTAGCTATTATGCAGAAAAGTGATGATGAAATCATTTTAATTGCTTCAGTGTGGACATTTTCCATAAGCTCAGCTAGCAGATGGTTAAACATTTTCGCATATATTAATTTCATAATAATTCCTTAGAGATACAGAGGTTTATGTTTCCTTTCATTTCATCTGCATTGCAACAGATATTCTGGAAAGACGGGCAGCCTGATCCCGGCCAGGTTAGGTCAATTGGATTTTATCTAATATTGAGCTTCCCCTTGTTAAACCCATGGTGGGTGGGGGCATGGGAGGGAGAATGAGGTGCTCCTTGCATGGATAATAAGCCTTTACTATTGCCAAATATGTTGCTGATTCACTCGATGACTCGGCTATGGCTGACACCCTGAAACCTTTCCAGGCCTGCTAGTGGAAATCAGGACCAGTCATGAACGCCTCTGACTCGATAGACTTACCCTCATCGGGACTGAGGCCGTCGACCTGTGGATTCTGATGACACATTTTCCCAAAGGGAACTAAGAAGGATCTACCAGAACATTTCACGTTTAGCCCCGGGAAGTGATGGGATTTCCTTCCCCACCTGAGTCTGGAAGGGGAGAGCGTATTCTTAAGTCCCATCAACCGGTACTGGGACAACTGACGCTGGAAGAGGGCCGACATTGTCCCTATCCACAAACCAAAATTACCGTCCCATTTCACTCCTTTGTTGTCTTGCCAAAACCGCGGAGATAATGGTGCTGAACTTTCAGGAACAGACCTGCTAGAGAATGTGCAACGATTGTTGACTCGACCTGAGCTTGTTCCTTACCCACCGTGTTGTCCAGGCACGGCGGTGACCGCCAGGCGACAGTGAAAACTCATGAGCTTAGACGGGGCTCGATCTGCCGACCACGGAGATGGGAGGTCGGCACTCTAACGACTGCGTTACCTAGCGCCTGAGATTTTGGTCAAGAAACTAAGTAAAAGAAAGAGCCAACACTCTCCGAGAGAATCATCGAAAGCATGGTTCTTCCGAGTAGTATCCCATATTACACGAACGGATCAGACAACCTTATCACATATACTGTATGCACCGGTTTCGCAGCAAGGGATAGAGCCCAATCCATCAGGGTTCCCTGGTCCATACGCCCCGAAAGGGAGGACATGTTATACATACAGATTCTAGAGCGGCTATTGATAGCCTATAGCTGGGTATGCCCAACAATGACGTCCAGGCATGTCATTCTTAACTGGATGCATAGTCACAATGGCATTCGGGGGAACAAATTCGCAGACCAGCTAGCTAAACTTGGTAGAAGCAAGCCCCTGTATAACATAACCATAAGACCAAGCAGAGTTTTATCTAAACGTAGAGTGGAGGCTACAGGTCATGCTGGGGTCCTGCAACTCCACAGACAGGAAGCCAGAACCTCCCCCCGCCAGGAGATATGGTGACGCCAAAGGGTATGACAATCTGACACTTTCTGTATCGAGTTCAAGAGGTGCCGAGTTGACCATGCCCAGACTATGACTGTGCTATCTTTGTAGATGGAAAAACACTGATGCCACTGATGGTGCACCAGAGGCCACATTGCAGCATTATTTACTGGAGTGTGAACATACACGTTTCCTCCACAGAGAACCCCCGAGCACTGGTCCTAGGTTGGTAAAAGGTTATGCCTGACCTTGAACCTATGGGAACTGGGGAGCCTATAGGCTTTCCAGCCATTACATAAGTTTCAGTTATAATTATCTCATGAGTCACAGAACCTTTGGATCCGAGTGAAAGTTGGTTCACAAACCTAGCCGAACTGAAGAAATACACTATTCACCCTCATCCTTGTATACACTCCCCAGTCAAGAGATAAAAAGCAGTCTTTGATGATTTAGTATCTTGTATGATTGAACAGCCATGTTGGATATCAAGTAAATTTTCTTTTGCTTAAGTAGACACATGTAGATACATGTTGGTATTTAACCAACAAAAAAACATAGTCGAGAACACACCACGGATGATGCTTATGTTATAAATTCATTATTTATATGATTACTAACATTTGAAAGAGACTTAAAGTTACTTTTCATGCCAAGACAGTTTTGAGATATAAGATACTAATAGAGGGAGACAAAACACGATCCTTATATGGTCTTTTCACCAGTTTTTCACGCTCAGCAATGATACTATCAATTGTTGTGTGGTTAAAGAGAAGTGGTTGTAGGTTGTAGTGACCGGGATGTTATGGAGGTGATCAATGACCAAAATCCGTCTAATAATTGAAATTGATGTGTTTTTCCACTATGTATGACCGAGGATATTGTCAATATATATAAGTAACACTATATAATTTATTTCATGTAAGGCTCTTCTGCATAATGTGATCAGAAGTATCTTTATGAATTAAAATTATTACTTAGTTTAGATAGCCTCTTGTAAATTGTACAAAGGTTATGTAATACTGTAAAATAAGAATTATTTAAAGAAAAAAACAGAATTGTAATCTACTGAGGTTACCCATCTCGGTATAACAGAAAATATGCTGCTATAAGATGAAAAACGAGTACCAGTAGTGGTATGTTTGAAAGCCGATAGTTAACTAATGAAATTTGATGTCACAAATTAATTGGCATTGAATAAGATATTTTAGGGTATTGATATCGTCACAAAAAATAGAGAATAAAACCAAGGTTCTGTGTAAAAATGGTGACGTGTCATGAATGACGTCATGCAAAGGATCCTTGTGGTCAAGTGAGGGGCGACCGCACAAAGACCTGGTTACGCCCGGAGCAAGGTGACGTTAGGTGAGCTGAGGGGACACGACTAAGATGTTCTAGCTATCCTACCTTCGAGGTGAGAGTAGTGCATTTCAACAGAGTTAGTAATTCAATTAATATAGAGAGAGATGATAATGACATTTGTCATACAGAACAAATCAAATGATAAATAGGCTTATACTCGTAAATTTTGCCTTAGATGCCTCGCTTCTTGCCGCAGGCGCCATTTTCATCGCCATGAGGGTTGACGACCCGTTTACCAAATCAAACCCGCTCTAAGTAAGTGCATTAATTTCTGTCATACCATTAATGGGAAACCACAAACTATTATAATAAAACATTGATAAGGTAGTACTTAAATTACGTATTATAATGTTACTGGCAGTAATTATAAGTAATAGAGGTATTGTAAAAGTTTTATATTAACAGTGAAACTTAGATTTAACTTGGTATGTAAAACTTTTGTAATCTTATAAAGTGATAAACTATTATCAATTTCTGAACCTGTGACTATGGTAAATTTCATGAAAACTTTCCATGTTATGTCTCACAGATGTTAGTGAGATTGTTAATTAATCTCTGTTAGACGCTCCTAAAGTAAAGTTAATTCTCAGGAACGGGTTCAAATGCGGATGTCAAAGGCTGAGTTGGAAAACTGAGTTCAAAGGCTGAGTTTGAAGACTGAGTTTGAAGACTGAGTTCAAAGGCTGAGTTTGAAGACTGAGTTCAAAGGCTGAGTTTGAAGACTGAGTTCAAAGGCTGAGTTTGAAGACTGAGTTCAA
>BOPN01002018.1:226331-236331 GCA_017312705.2 Penaeus japonicus | reverse complement strand
CCGACGGAGTGTCATGGTACTTTATGGGTGGGTTGCCTATAGGTCAGGAAGCAATTGAACAGATTTAATGGATGAATCGCGGTAGATGATTGAGTAGATTATGGGATATTAATTTTGGATCAGTGGGAAAAAGGGAGGTTTGCTAAAAGTGGAGGAAACTTGAGGTTAGTAAGAGCTGGTGAGGGTAAATAATATGTAGATTATGACTTATGAGGAAAGATGGTGAATGAATAGATTATTAAGGTTATCAGGATTGATGACTGTTGGTTATTGACGATTTTTGGGGCAGATTAAGGAAGAATTTAGGGGAAGGTTAAATAGTTTATTTACGTATAGAGACACGAAAAATAATGGCAACTATTTATTTCATATTATGATGATTAACATCATTGTTCATAATTATGGCCCTCATTAATGCATGTATTGTTTTTGCTACCATTATTATCATTACCATTACTGATATCATCATTATTATTTTAACAATGTTATATTTGTTATTATCCTGATTATTATTATCATTTGTATTATATTCATCTTTATAATGGTAACGATATTGATAATAAATATTATTTTCACTATAACTACTGTTGATACTATCATCATCATTATCATTAATGCTATCATTATCATTGTTTTTATTATTATTACTTTTATCATTATTGATATTACTTCTATTGATGTTATTATTGTTATTGTTATAATTATTATTATTATTATTACTATCATCATTATTATCATTATTATCATTATCATTGTCATTGTGTTCATAATCATTATTATCATTAACATTATTATCATTAACATTATTATTATTATCATTTCTACCAATATTGTTATTATTAATATTACCATTAATTTTGTTATTACCATCATCATCATTACCATTATAATACAACTATTATTGTTGTTATTACTAGCATTTTTATGATTAATTATCATTATTGGAATTATTAACAACATCAATCTTACTTGCAGTTTATGGAATTTTCTAGTGTGATCCATCAAAGGAAATGTTAGGGAATTTTTTTCTTTTTAGAATTCTACGGTAATGTTATGTATTTAAATGCATAAAATAGAGGAAAGTAACGCAAAAATCCCGATCATCTTCTAACCAAAGAAACAGGAATTTCTGATTCCAGTTTTGTGGTTGAAACGGGAAAATATTATACCTCGCCAGCTTCTGCTCTTATTGACGTGCCCCGCCAATGCCCATAACACTCCAGGTTCCTCCCTTGAAGTCGTTGAGTATTTGTTGAAGGCATTTACTGCATCCCATTAACATTTCATTCCATAATGCAATTACTTTTAACCCAGGCCAGACCACTGTTAACCGTATCTTGTTGAAGGTAAAATATATGTTTTTTATTTCTTTACTGAAAAAGGTGCCCTGTTTGGGAACTCATTCAAATCCAAATTATGATCATGATAATACCATAATGATAATAACGACGATACTAGTAATAGTAATGATAATGTTGATTATGATAATGAGCATAATAAATTATATATATATAAATATATATATATATATATATATATATATATGTATATATATATATATATATATATATATATATATATATATATATATATAACAAAATATATCACCANTATATATATACACACATATTTAAATGTATGTATATATATATGTATATATATATATTCATACACACACACACACACGGCAAAGATTAAACACATCTTATGAATCCATCCGGAGACTCCCTGCCTACATGATCCCAGTTATAGACTCGCAACTCAGTATTGTCTTGGGAGAGCACCCTGACGTGTTTCACCTGAACAACCTCCTTCCCCTTATCACCCCCAAACCCTAGACACGCCCCTCCATCCCTAGTGGGGCGAACTAGTCCTCCAAGTCAGGCATAAGTGTCAGCAGAGACCTCCAATCCAACTCCGAGGCTGACTTAATGTGAAATGCTGTGTGACTCGATCTTTTGCTTTGTTGACGGTGGAGAGGAGGAGGGAAGGATAAGCCAGATTTGCGGAGCAGATGCTTCGCCGGGCTTATATATACTATGGCGAGCCCGCCTGTGTTAGCGAGTGCTGACTGACTCGTGAGAGAATGTGCCAACGAGTGTTGACTCGATCTGAGCTTGGTGTCCACCCACGGCTGTGACCGCCAGGCGACAATGGAAACTCACGAGCTTGGAGGGGGCTTGATCTACCGACCACGGGGATGTGAAACCGGCGCGTTACCGCTGTATAAACCAGACAGCTGGAGGATGAGGTTTCTTTGTTTATGTCTTGGAATAACGTACTGTAGACCGTGTTGTTAGAATATGATGGCGGTGATGATATAAAATGATGAGGTTCTTCCGATGGCAGTATTTCATTACAGCTGGCAGCGACATGACACGAGATAACTGAAGCTTGATGTTTTTAAAGTATAATCTATAGTCGTATCCACACAGGCAACGAAATACAGTTGGCGAGCGTGGGTCAATGCGGGGAGAGTTGGTAGCTAACTTCCCTCACTTGAACCTTTCAATTCCAGCCGATTCACTGACGAAACAGAAAAAAGAAAGACTTACTCAGTTTACTACTATTTTTTTTCAGAAAGGCCATGCAAACTGGCACCTTGCTAGTGTCTTCTGTTGCAACTAATCCTTCGATACGACCCCCAAAAAATAAAAAATGATAATAATAATAGTCATGATAACTAAAGGTACTGGTGATAATAGTAATTGTGAAAACGATAAGCTGACAATTATGATAGCAATGATGATAATGCTGACATCATCAATAATCTTGATACAAGAAATTAACACATATAGATTATGATAGTGATAATGATGAACTTAATAATAATAATGATGATGGTGATAATAATGATGATGATGATGATGATGTGGGTGATGATGATGAGGAGGAGGAGGATAATAACAATAAAATAATGACCATAATATTGATAATAACAATAATGATAATAGTAATCATAGTAATGATAATAGTAATAGTAGTAATAGAAATTCTAATAATAATGAAAATTATAATGATAACATTGACAAAATAGAAAGGTAGAAGTGATGACAATTATAGCGATTTCCAATGCCAATGCTAATAGTATTATTGATGTTATGAATATTGTTTGTTGTTGCTTTTGTTGCAATTATATGCTGTAAACATTGCCTCTCCCGTCATTATTTCTTCAGTTGGTATTGCACAGTTGAGGTCATGGTAACATTGATAAAATGACTTACAACCAGCGCAACTATGTTAATGCACCACATATCTAATACCAGAAAAATATATATTTAACCGAAATCATATTAATCAAGTTGTGAAAAAAAACTTGATATCAAAGTAAGAGAGTAAAACAATCACACATAAGTACAGCTTCTAGTATAAGTAACAGCTACTACCTGTGCTACAAGCCCTACCAATTAACAGTTATAACCAGCGTTAAATTTTCCGTTCTACAGAAATGAAGACAGAGTTAAACATGGCGTGAGAAAAAAAAACTGGTAAACACAGAACAGGAGGTCATTATTTTCACGAATAACCTGCTTTACAATTACAGTAAATGGTGCGCTCTGTGCTGGTGACACCATTCCGTTTTCTTTGCTATCGTTGAGTGCCTTGTCGAGCGATGCAGCGAATTGCGTTGTATTAGCTTAATAACGGGGTTTTAACTAAAATGGAGATGATATTTCTTCGTGTTTATTGTGTGCCGTGAGTCTCAAATCGACTTTTTCTGGATTATATATATGGTGTTAATTATACTCATTTGCCCGCGTGTATGAATGTAAATGGACGTTTCCATTACAGTCGAAATATATTAGTTTCCCCGAGATATGTGGTGTTGATGAAAATTGTTATGACATCTCGTAAGCACACCATTCATTTCCACACAACAACAGCCTTGGCTATTGTTTTTTTTCCGTACTAATTTGTAGACTTCAATTCGTATCTAGTAAACCATTCTTAATCCATCTATAAACCTAATTCATGGTGTTCGTTGACATAAGAAGCCTTATTTATTTTATATGTTTATTTACGTTCGTCATGACATCATATTTTCATCCCAATATATCCTTTTTCAATGAAGTAACACATGATGAGGGGAATGAGAGAAATCCTCTATTTGTTTCGGAGGGAGATTTTGCAATTTTGTGATTTGTATGAAATGCAGTTATATTACAGGGTGACATAACTCATTTGTGTCGTGTCATTTCGGCGTCAGGGTTTTAGCCCTAAATATTCATTCATTTACAATTGGGATGCGGTCATACACACTCTTGCCTGTACGCCCACACACACACACACAGGCAGGCACACACACACGCGCGCGCACACACCCACTATCTACCTATCTGTATATATACATATATATGTACATATATATTTCTATCTATTTATACATGTGATGTGTGTATATGTGTTTATGTGTGTTATATATATGTACGTAAGCAAATGCATACATATATATTTATCGATGTGTGTGTATATATATATATATATATATATATATATATATATATATATATATATATATATATATATATATGTATGTGTGTGTGTATGTATATATATATATATATATATATATATATATATATATATATATATATGTATATATATGTATATATATATATATATATATATACATATATATATATATATATATATATATATATATATATATATATACATTTATATATATATGTATATATATATATATATATATATATATATATATATATCTATATGTATCTATATATATATATATATATATATATATATATATATATATATATATATATACATATATATATATATATATATATATATATATATATATATATATATATATATATATATATATATATATATATATATGTGTGTGTGTGTGTGTGTGTGTGTGTGTGTGTGTGTGTACACACACATATATATATATATATATATATATATATATATATATATATATATATATATATATATATATATATATATATATATATATATATGTGTGTGTGTGTGTATACACATATACATACATACATACATACATATCTCTGTATGTATGTGTATATATATATATATATATATATATATATATATAACACATATATATACATATATACATATGTATGTATATATATCTATATATCTATCTATCTATCTATATATACATATATATATATACATATATATATACATATATATATATATATATATATATATATATATATATATATATATATATATATATATACATACATACATATATACATACATATATATACACGCACACGCACACGCACACGCACACGCACATGTATATATTTGCATATAGATAGATAGATATAAGGATAATATAATAATAATAATGATTGTAATAACATTGTGTCATTATCAGTAGTATCGATATTTTTTTTTTTTTTTGTCCTTAGTGAAACTAGTAATAGTATCGTTGTCAATGTCATTACCTTTCGGATGTATTATTCATTGTTATCTTTATCAATATTACTAATAGTAATAGTAGTAGTACTTGTAGTAGTAGTAGTAGTAGTAGTATCATTACTGTTATCATTTTTATCATTATCATAATTATTATAAGTATTATCATGATTATAATCATTATAAGTATTATCATTATTATCCTTATTATTATTATCATCATCATCCCCATCATCATCATCATCATCAGTGATAGCTCATCCAGGAGCCTCTATGCTGTGCTGCTCCCAAACAATATATGTATATATGTATACAAATATATGTATATAAGAAATACATATGCATTTCTTCCCCTGGTTCATTCGGTGCTCCTTAAAGATAGATACAATAGTTAGTTGTTAGGAGCCTTGAAGTGTAATAAGTATTGGCTTCAAAATAGTGGTTTTCCTGATGGGTCTTCCAGGAGACTTCGCCAATTTTCCCTGTTATCATTGCCTTTGGGACAACAGGGGCAGAAGAGCACGCTACGACAGGCAATACCGCTCATGATGGACCGAGTTCTCTGTGAGGAGGCACCATGTCGGGTGTGAGCCTCTAGTGGACTCCCAGGTGTTGTCTTGTGAAACATCGTCACAGTTCTTGAAAAGGAGGCTTCGGCCCTTAAGTACCGTCGATTCTTTTTCGTAAGCTGTCTAAGATAAAAATAAATCAAAGCCGGTGTTATCGTCGTACCACTAATAAAGAAGATCCTGGAATGCACAGAATTCCCCAAGCATCTCTAGAGGATGGCAGGAGAGGCACGGTGGTTCTTGGAGGGAGGCAGGAGAGGCACGGTGGTTCTTGGAGGGAGGCAGGAGAGGCACGGTGGTTCTTGGAGGGAGGCAGGAGAGGCACGGTGGTTCTTGGAGGGAGGCAGATGAGACACGGTGGTTCTTGGCTTCTTGTGCAATCGCTAGGCCGAAAATCCTAAAGAACTGGTCGAGGCTTTGATACAGAACTACGGCAAAAGGGGTCCACGACGTTCCCTAAGAGTTTATATCCTTGACGTTCATCTTGAACAATTCAAGAAGAACTGGGGGGGGGGGGGGGGAGGCAATACCACCAAGATATTGAACTTTAAACACCGCCACTAAGGAGCATATGGCAAAAGCATGATGGGGGATTATTCAGAGGCTGATACGTTCAAATGATATACTACACTCTCGCAAAGCCCGACACATAACTAATTTCTGAACAAATTCTAGGATGTGTAATTCAGACTATATGTCAATGAAAATATGCACATTTGCCTTTTTACACAAAAAGGGGGTTAATTACTAAGCTCCATTTCCTGGCTCACAAAAATAAACACTTATAATATAAGCAACTGAGAAATGGCACATTACCCAGGTAAAAAAAAGTATATTACTCTATTATCATCCTTATGGTTATTGCTTTTTTATAGTAATCATTATAATAACAACATCAATAATGAGGATAACGATATCAATAATAATGATAAGAATGCTAATAATGATGATAATAACCATGATAACTTATAATAATAGTCATAATCATAATGGCGATGATGAGGGTGAATGTAAGGATGAAAATGAAAATGAGGATGATAATGATTATTATTATTTGCATTATTATCAATATAATTATGATTGTTATCATCATTATAATTATTACTACTAGTAGTGAAAATATCATTATCATTTTTGCAATTACTATCATTATCATTATTATTATCATCATTATCATCATTGATATTATTTTCCTTATCATTACCATTAGTATTAGTATTTCTGCCGTTGTTGTTGTTTGTTCTCATTACCACAAATATCGTCATAATTATCATCACCATCATTATTACTCTCATTATTCCGTTTACTAATGATCAAATCTCGTGAAAGAATATTATTTTTATTCGCATTATTGATAATAAACATATATGAATATTGTAAACTACGACTATTACGATGGCATCAATACAAGGCGCAGTTAAGAAGAACGTGTGCTTGAAGTCAGTCCTTGATCACCTCCTCATGTCACAAGTCATCACTCTGATTGCAACATTGCCTATAATTCATAACTCACGCGGATCTTTACCTGAAGCACTCTCAACGTAGTGGATATGATAAGATGAAAAAAAGAGATGAGAAAATGCGATGTTGACAAAGAATTTGTGAAAAAATGAAAGAGAAAAAGTATCGCAGCAGCTTAAGCAGGACCGCGAGGAGAAAAGCCAGACAGCAGAAGCAGGCGTTGTAGCTTCAGTACACCCGGGTTTTGTTCTCTTTGTGTGCTTTCTCAGGAAACTCCCTGTTTGTTCTGTTTATGCTGGTAACTTCGTCAGCGGAGGGAATCGGACGTTACAACAGGGGCTACAACGGAGACACTCTAACACACTCTAACACTTACACCCTTAAACCGGAGAGCCTAATTTTACCTCCATTTTTTTTTTCTTCTTTTTTTTTTTTTTTTTTTTTTTTGTCTCTTTCTCTCTCTCTTTCTCTTTTTCTCCCCTCAGGCCGCTTGGACTCCAGTTAGGAGTGCAAGTTGAATATATTCAGTGGAGTAATTTCGCGAAAGTTTTCCCGCGTTCATTTTAATTTGCCGCTGCGTCCCCAGAGAGGAACTTGATTATACTATTAGCTTCTAATTATACCAACAATTATCTCCTAGTTTTATGTAATAATTTAATGCATGATCTAAAAGGCTAGACACTCAGTACGCGCGTTAAAATTTCATAGCCTCCCCTCTCTCTCCTCCGTGATCAGCTGTGAGCGGGACGGGCTCTGTCCTGTGCCGCATAAGCCTTGCCCCTGTATTTACTCGTGCCCTCGGGGTGTCGCGGGTCCCTCCCTGTAATATTTTATGAGACGTAAGATATTATACTACATGGGCCGCTTAGATCTAACTTCATTCTCGATAGCGACCTTGCCAGCGAAGGAAAAATGAACGTACGAATTGTAAGTGAACTTTTTCATCTTCCTTACTTTTTTGGATTACGTAAAGGGACACGTGGCTGGTACTAATAATGGTGTGATCAGGATAATTCTGATCTCTTGCTTTACCTCTTTTTCAGAATTGATCAGTCAATCAGTCAGTCCATCTATGTATCTACATATATGTATCTATATAGCTACATATATGTATTTATTTATCTGTCTATCTCTCATACATACTCACATACACACGCGCGTGCACATAAACTTACACACACACACACAGAATACAATGTTATGAGCACACACATATATGTGCACATCTTGTAGGTACAGTAATTCTAAGGTTCTCGTTTCCACTGCAAATGGACTAAAACACGCAAAGGTGATTCATATGTTTATTTTCTTGTCCTTTTTCAGGAGAGAAATGACAATTATATTGATGGACAAGTATCCCTATTTTATCAGACCTTTAAATACCATGTCGACTATTATTATTTCTACTATCATTATCTACATTATTAAGAATGTTTTTGTTAGGCTTATTGCCATTGTTCTGTTCTTGTTATTATGTTTATTGTTATTATTATTGTCATTATTTTCATTGTTATTATTATCATTATTATGATCATTGTTATTATTATTATTAGCATGGTCATCATTAACATTTTCATTATTTTTATTATTGTTATCATTGTCATCATGACTTATTATTGTTATTATCATTATTATCTTTGTTATTATGTTTATTGTCATTATCATTGTTATTATCATTAGCATAATTATTATCATGATTATTTATAATATCATTATTTTAATCATAATTATGATTACTTATGGTATCATTATTATCATTGTGATTAGCATTACTATTCTTCTTATAGATATGATCATTCGCGAATGATGATAATGGTAATGATGATATTAGTATAATGATATTACTAACAATAATGATGATGATTATGATAATCATTATTATTGTTATCACCATTATTATTATTGCTATTATTATTTCTATTATTGTTATTGTTTTCATTATCATTGTAGTTATCATTGTTACAATTATCATTATCATCCTTATTTCTATTATTATCATTATTATCATTACTAACATTGTCATGAATACTATTAATGTTTTCATCCTTATTATCAACATTACTCTGATTATTATCTTTATCATTATTTTGTTATCAGTATCATCATTATCATTATCAATATCATTAATATCATTGTTATCATTTTTATCATTATCATTGTTATTATGATAATAATAACATGATAACATGATAATAATAACAATCATTGTGATAGTGACATTCTCAAACAAGATAAAAGTAATGATGATGATTGTAATGATAATGATGATCATGATAATGATGGTCATAATTAGTATTGCTATTTCTTACTCTTGAGATTATTATTATCATTATAATTGTCATTGTCATCGTTATTATCACCCTCCTCCTCTTTGTCATTATCATCATCATCATCATTATCATTATCAATTTTACTACTGTTATCATCATCCTCATTATCATTATCATTATTATCATCATTATCATTATCATATTGTTATCATCATCATCACTATTATTACTATTAGTAGTAGTAGTAGTATGAGTATTATTAAAATCACCATCATC
>BOPN01002018.1:186331-193831 GCA_017312705.2 Penaeus japonicus | reverse complement strand
GAGAGAGAGAGAGAGAGAGAGAGAGAGAGAGAGAGAGAGAGAGAGAGAGAGAGAGAGAGAGAGAGAGAGACAGAGAAAGAGAGAAAGAAAGATATTTGAAAAGCACACAGACATCCCGGATAGTGAGAATATCCGAGCATAAAAAAAAGTTTTTGAACAAGCTTGAAAACACAAAAAAGAAATTTGAAAACATACATCATTGAGCTTCAGAAGACAGATAAACGAAAGAAAAAAAATCGATCACAAGAGATATTCCAAAAGAGATTGATAATAATAATAACAATAATCAAAAGATCTCACTGCATTTCCCTATACTTATCAATTTCTTAACAATTCATGGGAATCTGAATAGCGCCAAACATTTCCATAGGTTATTCACTAATACCACAATGTAAGTACAATAGTAATTTTTTTACAAGAACAGAAAAAGGGATATGTATGAATCACACGAATTTGAGCTTAGGTTTTTAAAAGTGAAAAAGAAACACTTGTATTAAATAAGGCAATAATGTACATACAATTTATCTTTCTTTCTTTCTTTTTTCTTTTCTTTACTATCATTATTGTTATCATTATTCCTTATTCGAGAAGGCAAGAGTATTATCATCATCATCATTCATCATCATTCAGTATCAACGTCATAATTTTTTATGACGTATCGGGAGTGCTGTTACTTAAGTATCTCCAGTGAAAAGTGATTCTAAGTAACAATTCGACAAAAAAAATGATATTACTTAGAAAAGGGTCGTCACTACACCACTTAAGTAAAAAAGCCAGAGTCCTTTTTTATGTGTCTACACTTTTCCGTGGAACTTCCTCTTTTCATCCCAAATGACAACGAAAATGAAATGAAAAGGAAAATAACTCAAACATTTATGGAAAAGAATGACAAATAGAATCGAAAGAAAATGGAATGAAATAAAGGAAGAGAATATATATATACATATATATATATATATATATATATATATATATATATATATAAATATATATATATATATATATATATATATCTATATATATATATATATATATATATATATATAATATACATATATATATATATATATATATATATATATATATATATATATATATATATATATATATGTATATACATATATATATATATATATATATATATATATATATATATATATATATATATATATATATACATATATGCATATATATTGTATATAATTATACATGTATGTTTATATATATATATATATATATATATATATATATATATATATATATATATATATATATATATATATATATATATATATATATATATATATACGTATATATATATATATATATATATATATATATATATATACATATATATATATATATATATATATATTCATATATGTATATACATATATATATATATATATATATATATATATATATATATATATATATATTCATACATACATACATATATATATATATATATATATATATATATATATATATATATATAGATATATATATATATAGATATATAGATATATAGATATATATACATATATACATATATACATATATAAAAAAATATATATATATATATATATGTATATATATATATATATATATATATATATATATATATATATATATATATTATAAAGAACTTCATCTGAGCTGTATATCGGAATTCAATAGTTTAATGTTTGAATACAATAAATAAATCATAGACACGTTTATACTGAAGAGGTTGAATCACTGGAGCTGTAAAATGCGGCGAATAAATAAATTAACATATTTAATACGCAGTAAAAAATGATTTATTCATATACAGATTAAAGCTCACAATTAACTACCTTCGTTTCCAGTATGATTTTGCATATTGCTTTTTTTCTTTCACTACATAATCATTACAATCTAATGTATTATTGACTAGGTCGTAAGTACCCAAAAAAGGGCATTTGTATAAATAAAATGCATTGCCTTGAGGTTGACTAATGTTGACTAGTTGTGACCACTTGGTTGTGCAGTAAGTTGAGAGAAGGTCATAATATCACAAAGACTAAGTTTTGACTAGAATACGAAAATGTCATGAGCAGCGAATACAAAATATATATTAAAAGACTAGTAAATATCATAATATAGAGAGAAATAAAATAAAAAAATAAAAAAATACGTGTAAGTCATACACCAAAATATAAAATAATATTGCAGTAGTAAATAATATATGACTGATGACGTCGAATAAATTCATCTTCATCATACTGTTTTAATATCAGAAAATAATAAATAATAAGAAGAAACAAAATAGAATAAACAAATGAAAAATCTGGGACTCATTCTATCACACATCTCTCTCCTCTTCCATCACGCCTCATACCTTTTATTACTCTTTGGGTGACAAGTGACTAGTGAAACCTGCTAGTGACTAGCATCGCGAACGGCTCCCTGCATGACTGAGAGCTGACTCAGGTTCGTTCGTCTTCGCCTCAGCCGCCACCTAGTAGATCTTGGACGCTATTGACCACACGCGTCCGAATGCCTGCACCTCGGCTTCCATCGGGACTGAAGAGCTCCCATCAACAATTTTGTCGTTGTTGTTGTTGTTACTCTCGTTATTTCGACCTTTTTTTGGTTTGTTGATACTTTTTAAGAAGGATTGTGTAATTGAGTTGACTTTACGAAAAACAGCGGAATGTGCTTATACATCTTATAATTTCTTAATGATGGCTGGGTATAAAGTTATTGCGTTTATTGGCAATTTCGATCAATCTCCCGGGCTGGAGCGAGGTAGGGGTTGAGGCAAACGGACGTGGGGTTGTAAGCGACCAATCGTGGCATCGTCATGCAGCAAGATCGGCCAATCAGGATGGAAATTGGGTCTGTTTGCTTGTGAACCTGGAGGCCATACTTACTTCCGAAACTTGCACATTTCTTAGAAAAAAACAACAACCTTCTTCTCCTCGGTATGTCCGGGGAGACTCATATAAAGCCTTAAAAGAATTGATATGTGACACATTCTCCTGGTTGACAAGTGGCACGCTTCAATGTGCGGCTTCTCCAGGTGACAGCAGACAGCATAGGTAACATGTGAGTAAACAAACAAACAAATAAAGAGAACTATCCCTACCTACAGTCTACGTCACAAAATCCTTGAGCTCTTGACGCACACGGAAGTGCCAGTTATATTTACTATCTGATGATAGTAAGTATGGTACAGTTAATATATTACTATTTACATTTCTTTGGTACAAGAAAAAGAAGCTTTCTCATATCCTTACAAAGGTACATACAAGATCTACTCGTCAGCCGTATTGTGGAAACATGGAAAAAATGAGCCTTATCGCCGCCGTCCATACGACCTACTATCGCATGTGCCAGGTCAGGTCGTGCTGATGATGAAGCTATGATTCTGGCGATATTGACCTGCACGCTGGCTGCGCTCGCCGATAAGCCACAAAACAGGTCACCTCGTGAGGCTTACCGACCTCGCCGACTGCTGGTCCAGTCGGCGGGTTGCGGCCGCCCGTCCCGGCTTCCCCAGCCCGAATCGGCGGGGAGGCTTTGGGGATGACCTTCCTCTGCGGGGAATGGGGGAATGCAGGGGGGAGGAGGTGGGGGCTGTAGGTCGGTTTGGAGACTCGCGGTTACGCTCGACCTGCGGGTCGACTCGAGGGCCTTGGGTTCACTGTCACTGCAAGTCGATTAGAGGACGCTGTACTGTTATCACTGAATGTCGCCTTAAAAGCTTCCAAGGACTGCTTTCCAGTGCAAGTCATCAGATTGCGTGAGGGCCTGCGCGACCCACCAGCGCAGGTTCCATTTTCCAGAGCCAAGCGTGGAGTCCCTGAAGTCGGAACTCGACAGGCCCGCGAGAGGCTGAGGTCCACCACGACCGGCTGATGCGTGCCCTACGGAGCGCCGCCGCTCGCCGCCACCGGCCAGGCAGCGCCGACGACACAACTAACACAGTGTTTCACGTGATATCACCGGAAATAGTATTTAAAACTTAGCATGATATGCAATAATTGTTGAGGAGACTTACACTAATTTTGTACAAAGTCCTGACGAACACGAACTTAACGGTCATTCCTCTATAAAGTACCTGTAGTCACAATGCTTGAGTACAGTCTAAGGATATTTCATTTTTCAACATGGTAAGGGCAGACCGAGGCTGCTAATGTTAAGCCAATCTTTCATCCTTTTTCTCGACCATCATTGACTGGGAGTGAACATTCGAGAGCGATGACACCGTGAAAAGTCACTGAACATTTTTATATTAAGGTAATGACCCGAATTCTTTCGGGTTATGAAGTCGAACGACCCCTGATGCCGTAGACGACGGTAGTGGCCCCGGGCCTACCTTGCTGGCACTCCCTTCCTAGGAAAGAGGGAGCAGGGCAGTCCTGGGCCTCCCTGGGACTCTTCCATCCTTCGGATAGGAGCCTCTTGATGGAGCCGAGACGCTGCTTGGCATCCTCCCGGCCACGAGAGAGATGGCATCGCGCTCCGGGAGGCCGGGCAGGGCCACCAACCCTACGTCATTCTTGGACCGCCGGAAATCGAGCCTTCGACGCAGGCTCGGCCCGTGTACACCATTATTACTTGCTCACAGCTTAGTATCACTTGAGGAGAAAGCCCGATTGGGGCCGCCCATGGAGACTACCCACTCAGCCCTCGCGTCACTGAGTCAGCTGGCGGGTGGCTTGGTGGGCGTGGGCGGCAGCATAGGCATAACTATACGCCCATGAGGGGCCTGGCGCCATCCAGCGCTCCCCTACGTCCCCCTGGTCCGTCCAGGATGGGCGAGGCGTCGGCGGGCAGGGGTTGTTGTTGGAGGCGGAGTTGGATGGGGGCCGGTTCCCCTGCTGCTGCTGCTGCTGCTGTTGGTGCTGGTGATGGGCGGAGCGGCCTGGTAGGTCCATCGGAGGGCGGGCACCAGGGGAGGCCATCCACTACGGAACAGGCGTGTGGGGCGGCATCGGGGACGTCATCATGGAGCCCATGGAGGTGTGCACGTTACCGCTGGCCATCTGTTTCTGCGTGGCGGCGAACTTCATCCGCTTCTGCTTCTGGCGCTGGTTGCAGAACCACACGCGAACCACGTTCTTCTTCAGGTCTAGCTTCTCGGCGATGGCGGCGATCTTCTCCCCGGACGGGCGAGGCTGCACCGCGAAGTAGGCCTCCAGCGACCGCTTCTCGGGGGCTGCGATCGACGTCCGTTTACGCTTCTAACGAGAACCGAGAAACAAGAAATTAGTGACCTGTCTGACTCCGTCTGAGTGTAGCAAAGAACTTAAGAGAAGTGAAAAGGCTAAGTTGGGAAGGCGAAGTTCCCACTTCTAAATACATCTACTCAATATCCTATCTGTCTCACGAAAGACTTGCAGAACACTTATCTACGCCTTTTCAGTCACTCCCCTCTGTCTATCCAACCCCAGCAAATGTCGCTAATCATTTCACCTACATCTATTTCGTACAAAAGTACAGAGGCAAAACATAACCCCATGAATCCCCTTGAGTCAACATTCATTCCTTCAAAATCGAAATCCCTTTCCTTCCCTGAAGAGTGTGTCCCTTCCTCGTGTAACCCTCGTGCACTACTTAATTATTACGTCATCATCTAAATGTGACAGGAACTACTATTTATCATCGCAAGCAGCTGTGCACCTGCCACTCCCCGAGACGAGGGCGCCGTAAGTGCGTGCGGGAGGCCGTCGATACGCTGATAGGTCAGATCCGAATGTATGACAATGAGCTCGAATCGATGGGTTACGAGCGGCGACCGTCGGGCACTCTCGTAACGCAACGGAATTCTTTAAAGAGGTTCCGAGTCGTAGCAGAGGCAAAGGGAAGAATGAACCATGATCATATCAATAAGAATAATCGGTTAATGTGATACTGACGACATTCCGATCCGACCATCAGGTTAGCTCCGCCCAACTGTACTGATCTGTTAGGTGACCGTGCTGATCAGCAGAGGCCGTCAGCAAGCGACAAGCAGCTCTCGTACAGTGCTGAATAAGGCTCAAAATAGCAGTTCAGGAACGAGGCTCGTGGTCACCACCTACTGATGCTGGTATTGTTGATACTGATACTGATTACCATAATACTGGTAGCGAAAAGGAGATGAAGCTGAAGAAGAGGGAGAGAAATGATTGCTCAAGAGTCAAGCTGGCTGGGTTGTCTCCTTATGAAGTAACGACAATCAAAATGAAAATTGTGATTACGACAGGTAGGCAGATAGATTGAGAGTATGACAAACAGTCAAAGAAATGGTATAGTAAAAGCCACGATGATTAATGCATAATCACGTCACGCCTTCCTTTTTGTCTGTCATTCCTTTCAATGCACAACCGAAAAAAAAATATAATAATAAATGCCAGCTTTATTTCGACTCTTTTCAACATTCTTTTCAAACCTCTTCTCTTCTATCTTCTTCAACCAAAAAATACAAAAAATCAACCAGCATTCAAATATCATTTTTACCCCCCTTTTTCCCGACCCTTAACCCCTTTAGTGAACCTCCTGAGGTCCCCTTCGTGACCCCCAACCCCCATAGTGACCTCGGAGGAGCCCCTATTTGACCCCGTGGTGACCCCGAGCCTGCGCTCCCCTTCGTCACATCTCCTGAAGGATCGGGCCTATAACTCCAGTCAAGTGACGGCCTCATCCTCACATCATCTACCTCGCCCATTGGGAGGACAGAGGGCGCGTCCGGATCCCGCCGCTTGTTCTTGGCCTGGGCTTCGGCTTCCTCCAACCACGCTTGCAACACGGGCTTCAGCGCGATCATGTTGTTGTGGGACAGCGTCAGGGATTCGAACCTGTTGGGGGAGAGAAGGGTTGGGGGAAGTGGGTTAGTTTCGGTCCGTTTTGTTTGTTTGTTGTTTTGCCTTATGATAGAATATAAATATATATATATATATATATATATATATATATATATATATATATACATATATATGATAGATAGATAGATAGATAGATAGATAGATAGAAAGACAGATAGATACACACATACATACATATATATGTATATATATATATATATATATATATATATATATATATATATATATGTGTGTGTGTGTGTGTGTGTGTGTGTGTGTGTGTGTGTGTGTGTGTGTGTGTGTGTGTGTGTGTGTGTGTGTGTGTGTGTGTGTGTGTGTGTGTGTGTGTGTGTGTGTGTGTGTGTGTGTGTGTGTGCATATCTATATCTAAGTCAATACTAATACAGTCCCATCATATCAATATATAAGAGACAAAAGAATAGATGTACCGAGAAAGAGAGATAAATGCATAAAGATAATAAGAGAGTGAGCGAACGAGAGCAAGATACAGAGAGACAGACAGACAGACATACACACACACTGATAGTTAGAGAGAGAAAGAGAGAGAGAGAGAGAGAGAGAGAGACGGATGGAGTGAGAAGAGAAAAGCGGGAGTGGAAGATAGAACGGGAGAGTTACATAATATTAATAACACCTTCAGTGAAATAAACTCCAAGGTTCGCCA
>BOPN01002018.1:173831-178831 GCA_017312705.2 Penaeus japonicus | reverse complement strand
TCTTGCTGGGCTTTCCACGAAATTGGTGTTCGGAGCATCTTTGAGCAGTGTTGCCAAAACCGGCGTTTTTCCCTTCTTCTGCCCTGGAAGAACGTGGTCAGAAGGAGGAAGGAGAAGGACGGAAGGCCAAGGAGGAGGAGGGGGGGGGGGGGGTAGAAATGGGAAGAAGGAGAGAGAAGAAAAATTAAGGGGGAGGAGAAGGGGAAGGGAGGATTATTGTCTCTCTCTCTCTCTCTCTCTCTCTCTCTCTCTCTCTCTCTCTCTCTCTCTCTCTCTATATATATATATATATATATATATATATATATATATATATATATTTATTTATTTATATATATATGAATATATATATATATATATATATATATATATATATATATATATATATATATATATATATATATATATGTATGTATACACAATTTCTTTCTCTTTTTTTGGGGGGAGGGATGGAAAGGGAGTGGATACTAAAAAATAACTAAAGATAAATAAATACAAATGCACATTACATTCGTTATTCCTTCCGAGGCGTCGCCACACTTATCTGAAAACATTGTCTTCGCAAAATATTCTTGCCACTTTCTCATGCGACCCATGTCCCTGGCTCGCAAGTCTTCCTTTACTGTATGGTGTTCCTGTGGAAGTGTTCTCATCTATCTGTATGTTCTCTATATGGCTTTCTGTCTCTCTTTTTTTTTCTCTCTCTCCCTCTCTGTGTTTCTTTTTTTTTTTCTCTCGTCCCTCTCTCTCGTCCCACTCTCTCTCTCCTTCTTCCTCTCCTTCTCCCTCTCCCTCTCCCTCTCCAGCTCCATCTCTCTCTCTCTCTCTCTCTCTCTCTCTCTCTCTCTCTCTCTCTCTCTCTCTCTCTCTCTCTCTCTCTCTCTCTCTCTCTCTCTCTCTCCCTCTCTCTCTCCCTCTCCCTCTCCCTCTCTCTCTCTCTCTCTCTCTCTCTCTCTCTCTCTCTCTCTCTCCCTCTCTCTCTCTCTCTCTCTCTCTCTCTCTCTCTCCCTCTCCCTCTCCCTCTCCCTCTCCCTCTCCCTCTCTCTCTCTCTCTCTCTCTCCCTCTCCTTTATTCTCATCGCCTCGGGGCTGGAGGAGCGGGAGACACTGGCAACACTTTCAACTCGGCATCTTTTCGTGCAGACTTTGAGCATAAGCATAAACTTTTGGAGGCAGTTAAATGCTAAGCTTGGAGAATGTTTGGGGTTTGTGCTGTGCATAGGTTAATATAATTTCACTAATGCCTTTCACAGCCAGACGGGGAAAGTTTATTCCACGTGCATGGGCGTCGTTCAGGCAAACCCGGGCGGGACGTTACCGTATTTTAAGGTGTCTAATCTTGATTAAAAATTATACAATATCACCTGCATAATTCATTGACCTCGTGCGCGGATACGTACTCGCGAGGAGCCGGTCGTGTTGGGTCGGGTCTTCTTCCCGAGGGCCGTCTGGCGAAGGGAAAAGAACTTTGCTCCCTGACCTCCGTCGACTCTCACGCTGCGGACTACAAATTGTCCATCCCTTCATCATGCCCCCCCCCCCACCCCCCACCCCCCCCCCACACACAGCTCTTCCCCTCCCCTCTCGCTTGACCCCCTTTTTGGTGAGGTGTCCCCCTTCTTGGTGTGCTCCCTCCTCCCTCCTCCTCCTGCTACCCCTTCCCCCCATTGCGAGTCCCCGGGAGGAAAGGGTTGAGGGTTAGGAGGACGGAAGAGAAGTGTGGGGAAGGGAGAGGGAGAGGGGAGGGGGAGGGGAGGGGAAAGACACGCGGCTTGGTGATCTACTCAAGAAAGTTGTCGTTAAAGTCTTAAAGGACACTTGGGCTTCTCTTACGGTGAGTGAGTACTTGTCACCTTTTAAGACTTACTGACTTCCGGTCTGAGCTGCGGTTATATTTTCTCTTTAGGGTTTTTCATTCCCTTTCTCATTAGCATCATTAGCATCATTATTGCCATAGACATTATTTGTTTTAGCATTATCATCATCATCAATATTACTATAATTATTATCATCATTACCATTATTGTTATTACCATTTTCATCATCATTCTCCTTATCATCACCTTAATATATATTTTTTTACTTTCTTACACATTCACTCCTTTGAGTCTTTGCCTCTTATTTGGTGTTATTTTTTTCCTTTAATTAATTAGATATTTCCTTAGAGGAGGAATATGATTCTTGGGGATATTTTGGAAGGTGGGGGTGGGGGGGGTTGAGGGACTTAATTTGTTTCATGTTTATTCATGAATTTCTTGTCTGTTTACTGATTTCCTTATTGTTATTATTATATTTTTCTCTTTATTATTATTTCTTTAATTGATATTATTATTATTAACATCATTATTATCTTCATTTCTATCATCATTATTATTATCATCCTTCTTGTCAATATCATTATCATTATTATCATTGATATTATAAACATTATCACTATTGCTATAATCATTAGCATTATTGCTATAACCATTATCACTCTTACTATTATCATAATCGTCATTAATATCACATCATTATTCTCACTCTTTTTCTCCCACCTTGTTCACTTCTTTCTCTCACTCCTTCTCCCCTTCTTTTTACCCTCTCTCCCCTCCCCCTTCCTCAACCTCATTCTCTCCCCCCGCCTCTCTCCTTTCTCCATCTTTCCCTATCATCCTTTCCCCTCTTACCTCTCCCTCTTTTCCCCTTTCTTCCCTTCCCTCCTCTCCCTTCTTCTTCCCCCTCTCCCTCCCTTTCCCTCTCATCCGGTCATGGGGCGCGATTACCATCTAAGGGGCTAAGGGTGAGCACGTGACCGATCTGTCTCCCCCATTATCCCAGCCTCACCTGTCTTTTCCCCTCTCTATTTCCCTCTTCCCCTCTCTTGACAGTTCACTTCCCTTCTCGTGTGTGTGTGGTCTTGCTTTCTTTTTTTTTATTTATCTTGTGTGTGTGTTTGTATGTGTGTGTGTGTGTGTGTGTGTGTGTGTGTGTGTGTGTGTGTGTGTGTGTGTGTGTGTGTGTGTGTGTGTGTGTGTGTGTGTGTTTGTATGGTTGTTTTGGTTAAGGTTAGTTTGATGTTGTTTGTTCAGCTGTCTGTCTGTCTGTCTGTCCCGCGGTTTGTTCTCTCTGTTAATGCCTCTCTGTTCTGTCTCTCTCGCTCTTTCTCTCTCTCTTTCTCCTTCCCTCTCTCCCTCTCTCCCTCTCGCTCTCTCTCTCTCTCTCTCTCTCTCTCTCTCTCTCTCTCTCTCTCTCTCTCTCTCTCTCTCTCTCTCTCTCTCTCTCTCTCTCTCTCTCTCTTCCCCTCCTTTCTTCTTCCTTATCGGCCCTGCTTCTCCCTCTTGTTTATCCTCTCTATCGCAGCTCTCTTAATCTGCCTCCTCCCCTCGTCTCTCACTGCATTCTCTTTCTCTCTGTTCACCCTCCGGCGACGAGATACTGAAAGGTTTGTTTTTGAAGGACCAGCTGTTTATTTTCTTCTTGAATATAAATCTGGATGAAATAACAAATTTAAATAAATCCTGTATATATATATATTAATATATATATATATATATATATATATATATATATATATATATATATATATATATATATATATATATATATATACACATATATATGTATGTATATATATATATACATACACACACACACACACACACACACACACACACACACACACACACACACACACACATATATATATATATATATATATATATATATATATATATATATATATATATATATAAATCCTTGATCTAAAGGTGTCCTAAATCTGGGTAAATCCTCTCTAAATCAGATCTAAATATGAATGAATGAATAAAGGAATAGGTAAGTAAGTCGAGGATCAAATTTTTCTCCTAAATCTAACAGTAAATAAATAGATATCTAGATATCCTTTTTTTTCTTTTTTTTTTAAGTATTCAAATTCGAAATGAAAAAAAGGAAGATGAAAACCATGACAAATACTACTGTTAAAAATACTCTCGTGAAAAAGGAAAAAAAAAAAATAATGATAATAGTAATAATAGTACTACTGCCACTACTACTAATAATAATTATTATTATAGCAATAATGATAATGACGATAAAAACAACTATAAACATATCAATAATAATGATAATATTAATAATAATGATAACAATAATAATGACCATTACAATAATAATACTTTTGTTAATAACAGCAACAATAATAGTAATAACATTTATCCCCCCCCCCTCTCTCTCTCTCTCTCTCTCTCTCTCTCTCTCTCTATCTATCTATCTATCTATCTATCTATCTCTCCCTTTTTCTATTTCTCCATAAATATTTCTAATCATTCCGAACCATTAATCTAACAGGTTAATTTCATATGCACATATTGTCCCTTTCTATTTCTGTGTATTCTTTCATCCATAAATTAATTCTTTACTCCTCATCCTACTCCTCGGTCTTAGCAAGAGCAATATTCTTTGCAGCTTTGTCGATACTTTCACACATACTGTCCTTGCCATCATGCTATTGATCACTATCATTCTTATCACTATAATTATCGTCATTAGATTACTCATAACTCATTAGGATAGTTCTTAAGTGTCAGGGAGGAAGAACGGGAGCCGAGGGTGTGTGTGTGTGTGTGTGTGTGTGTGTGTGTGTGTGCGTGTGTGTGTGTTTGCGCGCGCGTGTGTGTGCGTTTGTCTGTTTGTCTGCGTTTCTGCTTGTGTTTGTATTTGTGTGTGTGTGTGTATCCATTTTGTGTCTATGTATGTGAGGATATATAAATGCCTGGATAACATATTAGTATATATCAACCTTTCCGTTCGTGTTAGAGGTCATTATTTCATCAGATACCTTGACTGCATTTTCCTCTGCGCACTCATAAGTAAAGGCTCTGCCACAATCGTCAAGATAAATTAGGATCAATGTCAGCAACGAGAGATTTAAATTCGTCATCTAATTTGAATCCACATTTAACTTGCCATCCAGCAAGCTATCTGTACCTGTAACATCAAATAATCATAACTGTGGACCC
>BOPN01002018.1:161331-168831 GCA_017312705.2 Penaeus japonicus | reverse complement strand
CAACGCTGGTAACACTAGCTGGACAAACACAGGATCAAGAACACTAACATTTATTACGATCACGCATTTCTTTGTCTTGTTCTTGCTTTTTTTTGTGTGTTTTTTTTTAGCCTTTTCTTTTCTCTTTGTTTGATTTATGATAATGTTTGCTCGCGTATTATGACGGTAATGATTAGTATATATGTACTGTATATGTATTTATATGTGCGTGCGTGGGTTTGTGTGTGTAAGTGTGTAAGTGTGTGTGTGTGTGTGTGTGTGTGTGAGTGTGTGTGTGTGTGTGTGTGTGTAAGTGTGTGTGTGTAAGTGTAGATGTGTGTATGTATCTTTATATTCAATAATCGATATACCTATCTATTAATCTATCTAATCACACCATCTTTATCATCACCCTTAATTTACTTTACCTCTTCCCATCCCCTACTCCCTCCCCCGCTCCACCGTCCCCCCTCCTCCCCTCCCCTCGCCTTAACAGCTAATCAAAGCGACTGAAATATAATTGATTAAATAACACGTTCTAGAGGCAAGACGCGATAAGAGTTTATAAAGGTCAAATTATCTAATAATTGTGATACCTTTAATCCCAATGAACTCTCGCTTATGAGCGATGAGGGAAGGAGATGAAGGAGGGAAGTAGGAGGAGGGGGAGGAGGTGAAAAGGGAGGAATGGAGGAGATGAAAGGGGAGGAATGGAGGAGGTGAAAAGGGAGGTGGAAAAGGAGGAATGGAGGAGGAGGGAGAAGATGAGGAAAGGAGGAGAAGGAGGGGGAGGAGAAAAAGGAAGAAAATTAATATAAGAAGAAGAATAAACAATAGAAGAAGAAAAAAAAATAGAGGAAGATGATATAGAAGAAGAAAAAGGAGAAGAAGTAACAGAAGAAGAAAAAAATAAGAAATGGAGGAAGATGATATAGAAGGAGAAAAAGGAGAAGTAACAGAAAAAAAGAGAAAAAAAAAGAAATAGAGGAAGATGATATAGAAAAAAGAAAAAGGAGAAGAAGAAGTAACAGAAAAAGAAAGAAAAAAAAAAGAAATAGAGGAAGGAGAAATAGAAGAAGGCGAGGGAGAAGAAAATAAGTCAGTCCAAAGTCTATTTGTTAATTGGATCTCCTTCATCGCTTCCTCTCTTTTTCCTCTCCTGTTCTTTTCCCCATTTATTCCCTTTTCTGCCTTTCCCCTTTTCCTCGTTTTGCTTCCTCTCCGGATAGTGTCAGCGATTGTCTCTCGGCCGCCCTTTGATCCCCCCCCCCCTTCCTCCTCACCCCCTCCTCTCTTGACGTGCTTTCGAGGGCACTTTGGATGAGGTCACACATACATACGGATGCGCACAAACACACACACACACACATATAAACATACACACAGATACACGCACATACACACACGAACAAACAAACAAACACATGCATGCCAACACACTCAAACGCACATGCACACACACACACACACACACACACACACACACACACACACACACACACACACACACACACACACACACACACACACACACACACACTTCTTTTTTTTTTCTTTTTTTTTTTGAAAGCCCGGCGCTGCGCCTGGCGAATGAAGCATGAGAGAGCTAAGTTCATTTTGCGATTTCGGCTTATCAAATATTTGAGTGCCTTTTCTTTTCTCCTTCGCCTCCCTTTGTGTGTATAGACATATATACATGCATGCGAGTGGCCTTTGTTGCAGGTCACACGCACGCGCATGCACACGCACACGCACACACGCACAGACATTGACTGATACAAAGTGTGTATGCATGTTTGTATGATGTGTATTCACATAAACAGACATACACACAAACACACAAACACACACACACACACACACAAATATATATATATAAATATATATATATATATATATATATATATATATATATATATATATATATATATATACATATATATGTATATATATATATATATATATATATATATATATATATATATATATATATATATATATATATATATGTATATATATATATATATATATATATATATATATATATATATATATATATATATATGTATATATATATATATATATATATATATATATATATATATATATATATATATATATATTTGTGTGTGTGTGTTTATATGTTCGTGTATATGTCTATTTATGTATGTCTATATATATCATACAAACACAGACACACTTTTTGTACATGTATGTATATATATATATATATATATATATATATATATATATATATATATATATATATATATATATATATACATATATATATACATTATATATATATATATATATATATATATATATATATATATATATATATGTATATATATATATATATATATATATATATATATATATATATATATATCCAGAATATATATATATATATATATGCGTGTGTGTGTGTGATATATACGGTATATACAGTATACGTGAAAGAGAAACAGAGCACGCGTTCCCAGTGCTATTCCCTCGGAATACCGATAAAGGTTTGGAATAACGTTTCCTGTGCAACCCGGAGGTCCGGATCAGGTTTTGCATGTAACAAGGCAATCCAGTGTTATCAACACCTATTGGAAAGCTTTGTCATCCACCGTCCTTCACTGAACTCAATTCATTTCTAAATAAAAAAGAAAAAGGAAAAAAAGAAAAAAAAAGAAAAACAAAATGTCATCAAGCATTTCATTCTTTCAAATCTTTTTTCCTTTTGATTCATCAACGATTTTCAAAATCTCCCACCATCTTTATTCGTTATCAAATCATTAATTCAATTAGTTATCCCCTCCCCTCCCCTCCCTCCCTCCCTCCCTCCCTCTCTCCCTCAATCCCTCCCTCCCTCCCTCCCTCCCTCCCTCCCAGCGTACTCACCCCCTCGTCCAGTGTTACCAGAAACGATAAGCAACGCACCTTCCTGTGATCGTTATGATCTGGTTACAAGGGAAGGTATGGATCGAAGGTGAGTTAGATGTTTGTCTGGGACCAACACACACCTCGCCCTCCGCTGCCCTCAGACCCACTCGCGCTGATCGCCTCACGCCCTCTCTCGGTGGGTGTGCACTGGTATAAATACAGGTGTACGTGTGTGCGTGGTAGTCATAAAGACAGCTCGGTCTTGATAGATGGATGGATGGATTGATCTACTAATAGATAGGTGGGGAGGTATGTACTTATATGCTGATAGATAGAGAGATGTTTAAGTATTAATTTCTAAATCTATTAGTTTTATTCTTCGCTACCGGTTTTCTGTTTATTCATCTATCTGTCTATCTATTTACTTACTTACATACCTACCTAATTACTAATCTATATATCTCTCTAGCTAGCTATCTCTATATCATTCTATCTATCTACTTATCTCTCTCTCTCTCATATATATAAATATATATATATATATATATATATATATATATATATATGTAAGTATATATATACAGATATAGATATAGATACATACATACATACATACATACATACATACAAACATACATAGATATAGACAGATAGGTTTGTATTTATTTACTCATTTATCTATCTATAGTATATATATATATATATATATATATATATATATATACATATATATATATATATACACATATATACATTCATATATATATATACATATATATATATATATATATATATATATATATATATATATATATATATATATATATATATATATATATCATTGCAGCGACACATATATACACATTTATATTGTATACGTATTTTTACTTTTTTTGTCTCTTTTTTTTGAGTCATCCATAAAAATATGAAACGGAGGAACTATGTCATACTGATAGTCTCCTTCGGGTGTGGTAAGGGAGGGGGGGGGGAGGCAGAGTAGAAAGAGGAGAGGGTGGAGGAAGGGGAGGGGGAGGGGGGGGGGGGTCAGACGTAAAAGGGCGGCCATAATTCACAAATAAACAGTCCAGGAGGGCGATCAAGCCACGCCACCGGGCGCGCGTGCCACTTTTTTGCCATAACTCGATCGTAGTTGTTCCTTCGAGTCACATAATGTGGAGGAAAATTAGAACTCACCCCCCTTCCATACCCCCGCCCTCCCGTCTCCTCTCCCTTCGCCTCCCCCTGGTTCCCTTTATTCCGACTCCCCCACCCCACCCCCCACTATATGATTACCCCTCAACCCCCACTCCACTTCACCCCTTCTACGTACCTGTCTTCCCTCTACCACTACACATCTACCTGACCCTCTTTATTTTCTTACCATACTACCTGTTTCCTCTCTTACCCTATCTGTCTCCTCCTTCCTCACCACCTGTTTTCTCCTCCTCTACTATCTGTTTTCTCCTCCCCACTACCTGTTTTCCCTTCCCCCCACTACCTACGTGTCTACTCCCCCTAATATTTTTTTTTTTCTTCTCCTTCCTGATATTTGTCTCCTCTTCCCCACTACCTGTCGTACCCCCTACTACCTATCTCATCTCCCCTATCCCATGTCTCCTCTCCCTTTCCGTCCTGTCCCCCATTACCCGTTACCTCCCACAACTTATCTCCCCCTCCCTTCCTGCGTCCCCCATTACCTGTGTTGATAGACGGGAGACACAGACGGGGGTGGGGCGGGGGGGTGTAAGGGTGAGCTTGCATGACGACGTTGAAGGGTAACTTAAATAGTAATTTCGAATCTGCACGCTCGACGGTCGCATGTTGCCGGCCATTTTGGTGGTGTAAGTGGACACTCTAGTTTTATTGTGCTGAGTGTAATACCGAAAAGGGCAGGAGAGTGAGGGGAGGAGGAAGGGGAGGAATGAGGGGAAGAGAGGGGAGGAGTGAGGGGAGGAGGAAGGGGAGGAGTGAGGGGAAGAGAGGGGAGGAGTGAGGGGAGGAGTGAGGGGAAGAGAGGGGAGGAGTGAGGGGAAGAGAGGGGAGGAGTGAGGGGAAGAGAGGGGAGGAGTGAGGGGAAGAAAGGGGAGGAGTGAGGGGAGGAGAGGAGAGGAGTGAGGGGAAGAGAGGAGAGGAGGAAGGGGAAAAGAGGGGAGGAGGAAGGGGAGTGAGGAGTGGAGGGGAGAATGGGGGTGATTGAGGGGAAAGGGGTAGGCACCCTCGGGGGAATTTTTTAGTCCTGAAGAGAGAATGCGGGAAACTAATGCGTTTTCTTAGCCTCTTGTGCAAGTGTCTACTTTTAGGTTTGATTGTAGTAAAGTGTGTATTTTTAAGTGGAGAAATTACCTTTTTTTTCAAATTCCGAGGGCGTTGTTATGTTATTATAAGCTTCCTCAAGGTATAGCCACAAGACTAGAAAGTTATGATTGTTTGGGAAATGTTGAAAAAAGATAATGAGGATAAAATCTTTATATAATGATAATTATAATAATGATGACTATAAGAGTGAAATCAACAATAATTATAATGAAAATATTGATGATGATAAGGATAAAAGTTAAAGATTATAAAATTAATAATCAGCATCAATGTCCGAATAACCATAATATAATATGAAGAAAAAAATGGAGAAAAACAAAAAAAGAAAAGAAAAGAAAGAATAACGAAAAGGCCGTTATTAGTAAGATGAAGAAGAAAGAAAGAAAGAAAAAATATATATAGAGATGGATAGATGAATAAATATATGAAATAAAATCTTCACTCGGTAAAACCCTCGAGAGACAAGGTAAGTGTCAGTGAGACGTGCATAGCCCCCTTCTCCCCCCCCACCCTCTGACTCCCCTACCCCCCCCCCCCCTACCACTCATGCTCACACCTTCGCTGACGAGCGCGCGTTGTCGGTGGCCTCATGGCGTGCCCCCCCCCCCCCACACACACACACTCTGTCCTACTCCCCCTCCTTTCTTCTGTCCCATTACCACACCCCTTCAGATCCCTATCCTCTCTCTGTATATACCCGTCGGTACTCCTCCTCCTCCCCTCCACCTCATTAACCCCTCTTTGCCCACCCTTCTCCTCCCCGCCTACCTTCCCTTCTCTCTCTGCTCCTCCCCTATTTGCCCCCCACCCCCCCTCCCCACCCTGCCCTCCTCTGCCTACCCCTCCTCCCTCCTTCCCTCCTCAGCCCCAACACCCTACCTACTACCCTGCCCTCCTTAGCTCCCCCTTTCACCCCTCCCTCCCTCCTCTCCCCTCCTCCTCCCTCCCTCCCTTCCCTCCTCCAAAAAAAGCCCCCAACACACCTCCCCCTCCTCCCCCGCCACACCTCCCCCTCCTCCCCCGCCACGAAAGAGCACACGATGTAAGAAACCGCAGCGCGCAAGGGCAGTGTAACGACCGGCCGATTATGCCGCTTATGTTTCATTACAGGTGGGCGGTGGGCGGCACGCGACGAAGCGGGGGGAGGGTGGGGGTGGGGGTAGGGGGAAGGCGGAGTGGGGGGCGGAAGGCGGAGTGTGGGGGGGAGGCGGAGTTGGAGTGGGGGGAGGGGAAGTGAGGTTACGTGGGGGTGTGAGAGGGAGGAGGGTAGGGAGGGGCTGTAGGGAGGGTAGGGAGAGGATGTATCGTCGTGGGGGGGGGGGGGTAAGGGAGAGGATGTATAGTCATGGGGGGTGGGGTAATAGGGACAGGATGTATAGGTGAAAAGTTTGGGGTAGGGGGTAAGAGGGGGGGAGGGGTGAAGAAATAGGGAGACAAAGTGGATTATAGTGTGATTAAGGAAGGGAGGTGGGGGTCCAGGAGGAGTTGGGGGGGGGGGGGGGAAGGGGATTTTTTGTTTCCCTTCTTTCTTCATTCATATATCTATCTATCTATCAATCTATCTATCTCTCAGAAAAGAAATCCACTTTATTCTCGAAATTCTAAGTCTTTCGTCTTTCCGGCGATCATTTGCCTTCCCTCTTCCCCCTTTTTCTCTCCTTTGCTCTTCCTTATCCTTCCCCTTTTCCTCCCTTATGCTTTATGCTTTCCCCTTTTTCCCTTCACCCTCGCCTTCCCGGTCCACATCCCTTCCTTATCCCTCCCCTTCCCTCTCCTCCCACTCCCCTATCTCCTCTCCTCGAGCCCCTCCGCCCATCACCACCCTACCCCTAACGCGAGAGGGAGGGGGGAGGGGGAAAGCTAGGGGGAGAGTAGAGGGGAGTGGGGACGGGGGGAGGGGCGATACTGTCCAAAGTTTCGACGCATTTCCTCCATCTTGCTTCTTCGTGCGTCCATCCGTGCTATGCTTGCGTCGAGCAAATCTATTTCGTTTCTTCATTCTTGCGAGCACGCGGTTTGGGGGCAGAGGGAGACAGGCTGGGAGAGGGGGAGAGGGAGAGGGAGAGGGAGAGGTAGAGAGAGAGGGAGAGGGAGAGGGAGAGGGAGAGGGAGAGGGAGAGGGAGAGGGAGAGGGAGAGGGAGAGGGAGAGGGAGAGGGAGAGGGAGAGGGAGAGGGAGAGGGAGAGGGAGAGGGAGAGGGAGAGGGAGAGGGAGAGGAAGAGGGAGAGGGGCAAGGAATAGGAATTGGGAAAGGAAAAAGGGACAGTGTTGGCTGACAATAAGAGCAATGGTGGGGAGGGGTGAGGGAGTAGTACAGCTGGGGAGGGGAAG
>BOPN01002018.1:153831-156331 GCA_017312705.2 Penaeus japonicus | reverse complement strand
TGGCACAGACCAGGGGCGCAGATCCGAATGCTTTTCTCCTATTAACATACAAGCCAAAAGCATATATCATTCTAGTTTCTGAACAGCCGAAAAGCAAATCAACGTTTCGGGGTGTCCTGGAGAAACCCCGACGCGTAATAACGAGAGAGAGAGAGAGAGAGAGAGAGAGAGAGAGAGAGAGAGAGAGAGAGAGAGAGAGAGAGAGAGAGAGAGAGGCTAATACTTAAGGCTAATACTTGATACTTAAAAGAATTCGCCAAATTTGAACAAAAAAAGAAAACAATATATTATTTGAGAATTAATGGGCGAAGCGTCTCTCCATCAAACATATCTATTCACCATCGTCAATCTATATTTCTTCAATCCATGATTTCCTAATCACCCAATCTATTCTCTTGTTCCTTAGCTCCATTCCATCCACATATCCCTTCCTATCTCTCCACCCATTTATCCACCCATCCACCCATCTATAGACTCACCCATACACCCACCCACCCATCCAGTCCACCCCATCAACCTATCCAGTCTACCCATCCAGTCCACTCACCTATCCACCCCATCAACCTATCCATCGATCCACCCATCCACTCACCTGGTTAGTCCTAGAGATCGGTGGAGTATGTGGAGTAGTCGCCATCCCGGGGTGGTACATCATGTCATGTTTCAACTGCGGTAGAGTGCCAGGCGGTTGTCCGTGTCCGTGCTTGGAGATGTCGACTGCGGCCAGGGCTTCGGCTCGGCTGAGAAGACCGTCGTCCAGGCCAGCGCCGAAGAGCTGCGTCTGCGGCGCCAGAGGCAGAGGTTTGTAGTCCTCCTGCAAGGGAAAAGGACGAGGGGGAGTTAGAATTCGGTTGAGGAGCTGGGGATCTTGCTGTTTATTGCTGTTGATTTGATGTTGATGCTGTTGATGATAAGATAGGAAGTTGTGACAGTAGCAGGATGATAAAAATAACAGTGGTAAGAATGGCTGTGCCGCAATAATGGTGTGAATGATAGTTGCAATAATTATAGTATGGTTGTATTTCCAGTATCGCTAATAATAGTAAAAAAAAATATGTTATCATTATGGTCACTATGACCATAATTATCTTCATTCTGATATCATTGATATTGCGCTGTATCTTGGAATTTAAATGAGGGTTAGCGCATTCGAGTGGAATAAAGATAGGCATTCAAATACAACATAATATGTTAATTACTTCTATTTGTTTATGCATATAAAAATACAATTGGCTTAAGACGATCAATGTAAAATCCAATCCGAACATGCTCTTGCAAATGTTAAATTGCAATCGCACATTTCTTTACGTATTTGCATTGTATGTCTATATTCAAGTATTTGCGTTTCTTACATGTGTCTGTTAGTGTAAGCGAAAAAATACATGTTCACATTTCTATGAGAAATGTTATTGATAAAGAATTCTACGAGATGAATAGAATGCCAAGGTAAGATTCATATTGATTTCAGATAAGGAATATATTCTTTTTAAAAGTAAAAGGAAGGAGGAGGTGGGGGGGGGGGGTATTAAGTGAAAGGAGTAAATGGAGTCAAGGAAGAAAGAGGAGGTGGGAGGGGGGTGGAGTAGGAGGAGGAAGGGAAGAGGGGGCGTTGGAGAAGGAGGGAAAGGGGAAGGCCAGAGCATAAAGAAGAAACAGGAGAAGGAGTGAGGGAATCGAAGAGCAAAGAGACAGAAGAAGGATAAGAGGCAAGAGAATTATGAAGAGAAGAGAAGAGAGGAATAAGAATAGAAAACAGAGAAGAAGAGAAGGAGGAAGAGTAGGAAGGAGTCAAGGAAATAGGAAGGAAAGAAAAGACAAGGATTCGGGGGAAGGAGAACGGGGCGGGAGATGACGGTGGGAGGGGGGGGGGGGGGGAGGTAGGCATCCAAGGGTCCCCAAGAAAAATGGTCGTGTTCCCGTGTTATTTCCCTCCTCGCCACCGCCGCCACCGCCACCGCCGCCGCCGCCATCGCGCTCAAATTCCAACCACGATCTCGCCGCGTTCAACTTACAGTGTTGCCAAAAACTGAAGTCTGCTCTGCATCTTGAAAAGGCCTGGAGGAGCTTCGGCCTATCTTTATGGGAGGGGGGAGGGGAGGGGCGCAGGGGGGAGAGGTTGAATGTGTGGGGGGGAGGGAGGGGTTTAAGCCGTAGGTGGGTAAGGGGAGGGGGGGTTAGAAGGGGTGGGGATGCGGTGGGGTGGGGGTGGGGGGGGGTGTCCTGAGCGTTGACTGTATTTTAAGAGATTATTTCAACCTTCCTCCGCTTTTTCTTTCTTTCTTTTTTTAGGGTGAGCCATTAGCGTATTTTACCTTCTCTCTTTTTCTATATCCATTCTCCCACTTCCTCCCTTTACTGAATAATAAGAGGAAGAATCGCCAAATACGGGAAGAAAATAGCCTTGATAGTAAAACAAAAACAACAAACAAAACATAACGAGTCATTTCCCTACTTAATTCTCAGATCCAATTTCCTTCTTTCCTTCTTAACCGATAAGTGT
>BOPN01002018.1:136331-138831 GCA_017312705.2 Penaeus japonicus | reverse complement strand
TCCTTCGCGACTGTACTCTAAGTCGTGGGTCAACATGAATAATTGAAAGACGTTGCTACGCTGGGTTACAAACGGTCTCTCGAGTACAATGGAGTCACGTCCCGCTTTCTCGCTCTCGGGGCGGTCAAGAGAGGCTCTTAAGACGTTAATGTTTTCGCCAATTGTCGTTGGGGCGAATTCCCCAAACTCCCGTCGGGCGTCTTGTGACTGATGGAGGGGGGAGGGGAGGGGGGGAGGGGGGCTGAAGAAGTTGACAGACGATATTGGGGCAAGCATTACGGCTCTCTTTAGTTGCAGTCCTTATTCGTCTTATATTTCTGCCTCTCCGCTTCTGCAAGTTTCCAGGACCTTTGCGGCGCTTGAGAATGTTCTTGATTTAAGCTTGTTGAAAGTTTTGTGAATATTTATTCATTCTCTGAACTTTATTCGTGCGTCTATTTATTTTCTGATTATTTAAAGTTTTATTTTTGGATGGTTTAGGCCGTGCTTCATTAGCGGAGAAGAAAAGTGCGTGTCTGTATGCAAAAGTTTTATGATCGCATTTGCAATATTCTCTTCTCTTCTATTGTCTGTCTGTCTGTTTGTCTGCCTGCTTGGCTGTCTCCGTCTCTTTGTCTTTTTCTTTGTCTTTTTCTCTGTTTCTGTCTTTGTCTTTGTCCCTGTCTCTGTCTCTGTCTCTGTCTCTGTGTCTGTCTTTTTCTCTGTCTCTCTCTCTCTCCCTCGCCCTCTCCCTCTCTCACCCTCTCTCTCTTTCATGTTCCCGAACCCCCGCAGCGATATTCACGCCAATAATATTTACGAACCAAGAAATAACGAAATCTATTATGAAAAGGGCGCAATAATAAATTTGGAACCGAGATCGATCAATGGTCATGTTGGGTACACAGATCGGCATAAAGAAAGAAAATAAAAAAAAGAAAAGAAAAAAAAAGCAGACAGTCATGCGCATGCGTCGCTGACCCTCTCTGCCGTCCGGACCGGTCGACCTGCACTTGAATGACCCAATGAATATTCATAATGTTATGTCTGCTAACTTGGGAAGAAGAGGAGGTGGGTGGAATGACGAGGGGAAAGGGGAGAGGGGAAGGAGAGGGATAGAAAGTGGCGAGTGAGAGAGAGAGAGAGAGAGAGAGAGAGAGAGAGAGAGAGAGAGAGAGAGAGAGAGAGAGAGAGAGAGAGAGAGAGAGAGAGAGAGAGAGAGAGAGAGAGAGAGAGAGAGAGAGAGAGAGAGTAAGAAACATGCACCAGGTAAGAAGTTCATGTAAAATACGATTCTATCAGGGGAGGGGAGAGGGGGGGGAGATAGTCTTTAAGAACGACAGAGGTGAGCTGGGCATCGAAGCCGCAGCGATGTAATGGCTTTGGCGATAATGAAACTCGGTAGTAGCAATATCGAGGTAATACCCATCTTGCAAATGTTGCAATAAGGGCAAGGGTGCAGACAATATTGATAGAGCGTTAGTCCCGGCATTGCTATTGATGGATACATTGACGCTGTGTAGCTTAATTGTGGCCATTCAGCAAAAATGTCCGTCTCCCCAAAAAATGACCAAATGCGATTATGACCGTAAAAGGAGGAGGAGGTTTGACGCATAGAAAACGGAGAAAGAAAACGAGAATTGCAACCTGTGAACCACGATGTAGCGAGAATTAGGAGTGAGAAAGAGAGAGAGAGAGAGACTTTAAAGGACATATATATATTATATATATATATATATATATATATATATATATATATATATATATATATATATATATATATATATATATATACTGTATATATATACACACACACACACACACACACACACACATATAGTATATATATATATATATATATATATATATATATATATATATATATATATATATATATATTTATGTATGTATGTATGTATATCATAATTCCAGGCACTGGATTGCGTCGTTTAGCTTTGTCTCCATTCGAGCTTTGTAATTGCTAATCATGTCTTTACGATTTATCGTTCCATAAGCGCTATTGCTTATCAGAATTCGATATTCAATTTGCAATATGATCAGACCTGCATAACAAGCCATGTATTAGTTCCGTGTTCTGTTCCGATGCAATTACTTACAACAGTAATTCGCCAATAACAATGCGTCTCTTATGTTATATATAACTCAATTAATCTTTAAAAAAAGAAAAAAAAAATTGTTCGAGACTTCGGCCATATTGGAACACCCTTTGTTCTGGCGTTGGTAATGGTGATGTTGATTTGATGCTGGTATTGGTAACGCTGGTTGATGCAGGTCGTTTCCTGGATGGTATTGATGAAGGTCGTTAAAAAGGGAGAGGAAGAAAGTATCATGAGGAATTAAAGAAGAAAAGAGAATGAATAATAAGCGGGAAGCAATCTGGACTCTTGAAACGAAAGCGAGGAAGGAAAGAACTGACTGATGATGATGAACATTATGTTATTCAATAATGATAATATTTTCATTATTGTTATCCTTGTCATCATCACCATTGTATTATTAT
>BOPN01002018.1:126331-128831 GCA_017312705.2 Penaeus japonicus | reverse complement strand
AAAAAAAAAAAAAAAAAAAAAAAGGCCACGCAACACCCCCAAATAAAATCAAAACAAAACCCCAAAAACGGAAGAGCCTCAACGGCAAGACATCCTCCTCACACGAAGCCAGTGTCCGAGCGCATCGCTGCCCATAAGACATGCCACACTGGATATGTAACACGTGAAAATCAATTTCCTATGAATAATTCAAGCGATAACCTTCCGTGAACATGTTGGTGTATGTGTGTGGTTGTGTGCTTGTGTCTGATGTGCGTTTCGGGAGGAGGAGGAGGAGAAGGAGGAGGAGGAGGGGTGTGTATTTGCGCGCTGATGGCTCGGTGTATTTGTTAGTGTCTGTCGGTGTGGAAAGTGTGTTCTTGTGCGATCCGGGGTTGACTTTGGTTGTGTTGGCTTGCTGATAAAATGCATTGCAATCGATTCCACTCCTCTCCTCTTTCTCCTCCTCCTCCTCCTGGTCCTCCTCGTCCTGGTCCTCCATCTCCTCCTCTTCTTCTTCCTCTTCCTCGATTCCACTCTACACTCCTTCTCCTCCTCCTCCTCTTCTTCCCCCTCCGCCTCTTCCTCCTTCTCCTCCTCCTTCATATTCTTCTTTTAATTCTTTCCCTCTGCTTTATTGTAGTTCTTGATTTGCTTGATAATTATCTCTTAGATAAAATAAAGCGAAAAAGCGTATGTGAAAAAAGATTCCTTTGCAAAACTGTGTCCAAAGATATCCTCTTTAACCCCCCCCCCCCCCTTCCCCTTACAAAAAAAAAAGGAAAAATACGTACATTTATCAACTTATTCATAGGCAATGAGTGTTTATGACTTTCCCATTCTCTTCTCGGTTCTTAAATCACGGTCGAATTAATATTTCTTTTTATGCCGAGTTGCCCAAAATCGCAACAAAACTCCGAAAAAAAAAGAAAAATATAAGACACGAAAGTTTGTGAATACCTCGAACTTTCAAACTTGTAGACTAACCGACCGGACAAAAGATTCGGGAAATAACTTACAGGCTGTAACGGTAAGATTAAAACCTGCCTTTGCTATGATGTTCTAAAAGAAACAAAATATGAATATATATGCATGTTGTAAAAATTGTAGAGATAAATGAATGTATACGGATGAGGATGAACGATAAGAAATGATCGGGGAATAAAAATTGATTTTAATCTTCCCGTGTAGAGAATAGTAACGTGTTTTTTTTTTTTTTTTTTTTTTCATTTCTGCCTTTTCTCGTTCTCTTCCTATCTCTCTGTAGATAGCGATTTTAGAGCACACAATACCGCCCTTGCTAAGCTCGCTCGCTCTCTCTCTCCCCTTTTTCAGAATGCATCGTTCCCCGAGTGTTCCAAAACCACAGGTGTGAACTAACTTACAAAGTCTCCATAAAAGCCCTGCAGCTTCCAGATTCAACCTTACATTAAGGACAATGAACGTATCTAATACGGAATTCTTAACCAGATTATTCTCTTGTGAAATCAAGGGTAAATGCTAACAGGAAAGTGTTTTCAATCTTGACATTTTACTTAACCTCCGACCATTTTTTCTTCCCGCCAACTCCCTTTCCAGTGAGTTTGTGATTGCGATGTTCCCCGTGGCTAGACCGACGCTGATTGGCTGCTTTGGGCGCCGAGTAATAGACGTGGACCAATCACATTGAAGAACACTCACACGAATCGACCGCATTTCGAGGTTACCAATTGTTGCTTAACCTTCTGAATTCTAGATTAAAGGATGTTTTTTTCTAACAGGTTTCTGCTGCTCCTGGCCAAGAAAAATGATTACGCGTGTAAATTTACTTCTCGACGAATAGTAAGAAGTGTAAATTAGGGGGAAATTACGGTAGATTACTGAACTATTGAACTGAAACTCACCTGTATATAACGTGGAATGGCGGCGGTCTCCTGACCCTAACATTAAGTTCATATTGGATAAGATTATGGCATTTGCCTCGCATGCAATGACCGTAAGCTAAGAAAAGTTACAAAGATATTACACGAACCGAGTCACTGTAACCACGAGGAATCCCACGGTCGCCCGAATGAACGAGATTAATAGAGAAACAAGGTGAAACACTTTGATAACTTGCTTAACTACAAGGGGCTCGTGGTTGTCTCCGCGTGAAGGAGAGAGAGAGGAAGGTAGGGAAAGAGAGAGGAAGGCTGAGAGAGAGAGAGAGAGAGAGAGAGAGAGAGAGAGAGAGAGAGAGAGAGAGAGAGAGAGAGAGAGAGAGAGAGAGAGAGAGAGAGAAACAGACACACAAAGACAGAGATAGAGCGAGAGAGAGAAAGAGATTATGATTTCGGAAACTCTACCATGGGGGGGAAATATATATATATGTTTAAATACATCACTCACATTAAAGGAAATCCTATCTCTCCTTCCCCGGATTTTCGTTTACCTTCCAAATCTAACTCTACGATTCAAGAGTGTAGCCATAATACAGTGGCAGCGAGAGCTCACAGACTCGCCTGTCTTGAAGGGGATACGTCAAGATGGAGGGAGGTGGCAA
>BOPN01002018.1:86331-98831 GCA_017312705.2 Penaeus japonicus | reverse complement strand
TCATCTCTCTTGGACTTTGTTTTCCGTTTTTCTTTCTTTCCGTTTCTATCGTTTTATACTTTCCAAAACCTTTATTTTCACAACTGATCACATGTCAATGAGAGTCCTTCCGGCAATGAAAACAACAACAATGTGTATAGATATACAGATAAATATACAAAATTATACAAAGAAAATCACAACACACACACACAATGATAAAGACAATTCAGAAGCAACATTGACTTCTAACGCTATAAAACGAGAGTGAAATTTTGTAACATGGAACATTTTTTTTTAGGGGGGTGAAGGGCAGAGAAGAGACTCGAGAAAGCTTTGTGTTTTAAGCGAGCACGTGCGGTGGCAGGAAACATACATGCAGACGAAAATCCAAAGGAGAAAGGTATATGAAATTAACTATAAGATAGTAATAATAATAGAATAATGAGAGATTGAAGCAGAAGAAAAGAAAATAAGGAGAAACGAAACGAGAGAAAGAGCTAGCATGAAAGGTATATGAAATTAGCTATAAGATAATAATAATAGAATAATGAGAGAGGGAAGCAGAAGAAAAGAAAATATAAGGAGAAACGAAACGAGAGAAAGAGCTAGCATGAAAGGTATATGAAATTAGCTATAAGATGATAATTATAACAATAGAATAATGAGAGAAGGAAGCAAAAGAAAAGAAAATAAGGAGAAACGAAACGAGAGAAAGTGCTAGCATGAACTAAACATTAGATGAAGATGGAACTCAAATCTTGGCTCTTTACTCAGCGAGAACAAATTACTAGGTACACTATAACGGTGACAAGGCGGTTCATATTTTGTATTTTTTATTATCATCATTGTTCCTCTTTTTTTTTTCCTTTCCTTCTTTACGAATTGCTCCTTCCTTTTTTTTGTCTTACACTGATAATGGGAGCTTCAGTCAACAGTGTGACCTTAATAATGCAGCCATTACCTAGAAATCTCGAATGTGATTTAGTAATTCCGTGAAAATGTCGACGCTAGAGAAATGGATTCTCTCTCCTTTCGCGCATTTCTTTTTTTTTCTTTTTTCTTTTTTTTTAATTTTCGTTTTTATCAACGGACCTTGTCTCCATTCTTCTTTTCTTTTTCGTCTCTTTTTTTTTTTTCTTTGTTCTATTCCATCATCATTGTCAGCATTTCTAATTCTGTTTTCATAGAAGATAGGTCTATTATTGCAGCTTTTCTCATTTCATTTTTCTTTGTACTGCTCGCTCTCTCTTTCTTCTTCTTCTTCTTCTTATTATTATTATTATTATTATCATTCTACTACTACTTCTTCTTGTTCCTCCCTCCCTCCCCTCTCCCACTTTCTCTCTTTCTCTACATATCATATCTGGATTAATAACTTCTAAGAAGCACGATATCAATAAATCACGACGAATATTTTTTTTATGTGTGAAAATTTTTTTTTTTTCATATTCTTTATCATCTCTCTAATGCCTTTGTTCTTTTTCGATAAAAGTCACCGAGTGAGAGAGCAAACGAAAATAAGTTATAGAGAAATGCTTCACTTCACTAAATGATATTGAGCAGAAATAAGAAAAATATTTTTTTAAGAAGGAAACTGTAATGAAAGAAAGAGACAAAATGAAGGACGGAAAGTAAAGATTAAAGGTAGAAGTAAAGGGAGCAAAATATGGACTAACGCAAAAATAAGAGAAGAAACAAGAGAAAGAGAGAGGGGTGAGGGAGGGAAACATATAGACAGATAGACAGAGAGAGAGAGAGAGAGAGAGAGAGAGAGAGAAAGAGAGAAAGAGAATCCATACCTAACTCCACCCTCCCTCTAACCTATACACATCCTCTACCCTTTAACCCCCTCCCCATCTACCCCCGTCCCCCCACCCTTTCTTCCCTTATCCCCTATCCTGAATCAAACACAGGCACGAAATTTATCACTGGTATCCTGAACAAAAGACCTTATCGATTCCCAGCATAGAATCCAAAAGAACAAGTTGTTTATTGTCATGACAAATATACCTTTGACAATATGGTGTTTTCCCCTCTCTTGCCCTGTGCGTTATTGTGAATTAGCCCTTTTCCCCTTATATTTTTGCCCTCTCGTGACAGGCAGTGGGTGGAGGGAGTAATATAATCATTATCATAACACTTACGATGATTTTGTTTTCTGTGTATTTTATCATATTATCCATACATGTTTCCTACTTCTAATTCTACTCTCTATCTATATATCTTTCCCATTCTGTTGTTCTTCCGTCAAGCTTTTTCTTCATTCGCTTTCATTTCTTTTAAGGTTAAAAGAGTGGGAAAAAACAGTATAAGAATATCAGCACTTAATTCTTTGTTGAATGTTCACGGTACGTGGATCCTAATGTTGTTTACCTCGCTTGACAAACACACCCTATGGCCCTGGGTCGTCCTTTCTTCTTTGTCTCTCGTTTTCATTCTTTCTCTCGGTCTTTCTCTTATTCTTAGTCTTTTTCTCTCGGTCTTTCTCTTATTCTTAGTCTCTCTCTCTCTCTCTCTCTCTCTCTCTCTCTCTCTCTTTCTCTCTCTCTCTCTCTCTCTCTTTCTCTCATTCTTGCTTGTCAACAAAACTTCCTTTGACACAACAACTTCATCCCCTGTTTGCTCCCTCCTCTCCCTCCTTCCTTCCCCTCACTCTCCGTTCGCCATCCCCCTCCTTTCTCCCTCCCCTTCCCTTTCTACTCCCACCTCTTTCTCTCCCTTCAACCTCTTCCTCCCTCCCTCCCTCCCTTTCCCCCTCCCTTTCCCCCTCCCTCGCCACGATTCTTGGCAGTGAACACGAGTCACTCTCACACTCAATTACCAAGCAGTCATTCAAACCTAAATGTGTCATGATGAGGGGAAGGCGAATGAGGGAGTGAGGAAGGAGCGAAAAGGGGAGTGAGGTAAGGATGAGGGGAAGGAGGTACGGGGGAAGGAGCAAGAAACAGGGGAAAAGAGGAATGAGGTAGGGGGTAAATAGTGGAGATAAGGAAAGAAGAGGGAGAAACGGGACGAAATTATATGGACGTGTCGCTTGTGTGATAAAGGGTAAAGGTAGAAAGAGAGAAAGAAAGAGAAGTGGAGAGGGTAACAGAGAGAGAGAGAGAGAGAGAGAGAGAGAGAGAGAGAGAGAGAGAGAGAGAGAGAGAGAGAGAGAGAGAGAGAGAGAGAGAGAGCAGTACAAAGAAAAACGAAATGAGAAAAGCCGCAATAATAGACCTATCTTCTAAGAAAACGGATATATGAAATGCTGACGATGATGAAGAGAGGGAAAGAGAGAGAAGGAGGGGAAGTTAATTTGATGAATAGAAAGAGAGAGAATGAATAAAAATGCGAGAAGGTAAAGTATTTGATCAGTAAACAATAATCCCAAGGGACGCTATGCATAAGGCTGAGATTTACCCACGCCGGAGAGAAATATAAATGAAGGATCTGTGTATGGAAAATATTGTTGAAAAATAGTAAATGAAATAACTTATAAAATAAGTAATTTACAAAGCACACACATTCTTAAACACACATAAACAATGAAACATATATACAAATACACAGTTAAACACATACATACGAGTGCAGACGTATACTAAAACACACACACACACACACACACACACACACACACACACACACACACACACACACACACACACACACACACACACACACACACACACACACACACACACACACGCACGCACCATACGCCTTGTTCACAGTGGAAGCCAGTCATTGAGGGAATTTCCCCAAGGACCAGCCGTTTGCCTTTGAGATTCGCAGCCGCTTACGGTGCGACATCCTCGCCAATTATCCGCAAATAACCGGCCTTTGGATCCCGGTGTCGACCTGTTCGGATACCGAGGCTTCGAACTCCAGATCGAGCGGCGTCTCAAGAAAGCTCTCAAGGCTCCGCCGGTCCGGTGTTTTTGCCTCTCCGACCCCGCGAGCTCCACCTGTTGTTCGTTGTATCGGGGTTGATATTTCCCCTTAAGCCCTCCCTCTCCCCTTCTCCCCCTTCACCCCCCCCTCCCCCTCCCTTCTCTATACTCTCTTTCCAACCCTCCTGAACCCGTACCACCTCCAACCTCCCCAACCCAACCCCTACTCCCTGCCCCCACCTCCCCGTACACACACACAGCCATAAAGTTTACGCTTGTGTTTAACCCCCTCGAAGCTACTGAATGACCCACACGTGTCTCTCTCTTCCCATAATGCACCGCGCCCTTTTATATTTATTCAATGCCGGACTCGACCACCGCCGACCACCTTCCTCACTTCGCCTCGCTCTGGCTACTGCTGCTACCTACCTACCGTTACTGCTGCTACTGCTTTTTGTTAGTAAGCGTAACTACTGTTTTGTTAATGCTGCTACCATTTCTTTTTTGTTATTACTGCTATTGTTTTTGTTACTGGTGCTGTTGTTACTGCGAATGTCGCCATAACAGTCGGTGTTGCTTTCACTCTGGCCTCTCAGCTCGTTCGCTCGTTATTTTGCTTTCATGAGCCTTTCCCTTCTTCTTCTTCTACTTCTTTGTCAAAGGATCTGCCCCTTTTCCGTTCTCATCTTTCTCCGTTTCCCCTTTTCTCCTTCTTCTTTTCCTTCTGCATCACTCCCTCCCTCCTTCCCTTCCCCCTCCCTCCCCCCTCTCTCCCCCGCACCCATTTCTCGGTGCGTTAAAGTAATCGTTCAAGCCATATGTTAACAGACCTTTCGCTATTGGGGAAAAAAATCTTGTGTTGTTACTAACGTCATGAATAATTGTTATAAGAATAATAGCAATGGTAATGGTGCTAATGATAATAATGATGGTAATTTTAATAATGATAATGATAGCAATAGTATTAATGATAATAATTATTATGATGATGATAACAATGATAATGATAATGTTAATGATTATGATGATAATAGTGATAATAATTATTACTGATCATAGATAGCACAGTTTGATTTAGACATTAACGATATTTACAAAATTAATCATAATAATAATGATTATGTCGTATTCGTGGATGATGATTATGAAAATTGTAAATAATGATAGCTAGTAATATCAACTATAATAATATCAACAATAATATTGATAATAGTAATGATACTAATATCAATAATAATGATAATATCAGCAATAACAATACTACTACTATTAATCAAATTCCGTAATAATATCAACACCAATCCTAAATCAATCATTACTATCACGACGATAAAAGCGATAATGAAAAACAAACAGCACCCCCCATCCCCCCACCCTCCCACCCCCATCCCCCCAAGCAAATTCTCATTCATAGTATGTTAACTTCACCAACCCTTTATCATAGGTATTGCAACCTTGCGTTGAACACTAATAGTACTCGTTAAGGTCAATGATAATTTGTGTGTTATTTATTCTTTGAAATAGTATTGATTATGTTCTTACTTATCTTTTTTTGTTTTTTCGGTTTCGTTTCTGTATTGTTACCATTAGTAGTATTATCATTATCATCTATTATCATTATAGTTACTAATAGTTGAAGTAGCAGTAGGTTCTGTAATGACAGTATCATTATCCTGGTCATTATCATCGTCATCCTCGTCATCATCTTCATCATCATCATCATTATCGTCATCATCATCATCATCACCATCCTTATTATCATCACCACCATTCCCACTATCATCTTAATTCCCACTACCAATATCAGACCATTATTCTTATCCTTGTCAATATCATCACAACCTCCATCATTATCATAATCATCATCATCATCATCACCAGTCCCAGTTATCGAACGATACTAATCTCACTTTCTCACTGCACCCCACCCCCTCCACCCCCTCCCTCTCCTCCTCCCTTCACCCAGCTCCTCTCTGTCTCCCCTTTCTCTCTCTCTCTCTCTCTCTCTCTCCCTCTTCCCCTCGGCCTTTCCCCTCTCAGGCAGACCCTCTCGTACACAAGAGCGTTGATATCTATCGTAAACTAATTAGGTGTCCTGAATGGTTCGACTAAACAATTATTACAGGCGCCTTCCTCCCCTTCCCCTCTTTTCCCCTCCCGTCCTACTATCCCCCTTTCTGTCCCCCCTTTTCCCTAGTCCCTAACCTTTCATTTTTTCTTTCTTCTTTCTTGCTCTAGTCTTTCTCTTTCTCTCTTTCTTATTTTCTTTCTTTCTTTTTTCTCTTTCTCTCTCTCTCTCTCTCTCTCTCTCTCTCTCTCTCTCTCTCTCTCTCTCTCTCTCTCTCTCTCTCTCTCTCTCTCTCTCTCTCTCTCTCTCTCTCTCTCTCTCTCTCTCTCTCTCTCTCTCTGTCTCTCCCCCTTTCTCTCTCTCGCTCTCTTTTTCACTCTTCCTTTCACCCTTTCTCTCTTCCTTTCTGTCTTCCTTTTTTCTCTTTCTCTCTTCCATTCTCTCTGTATTTCTCTCTCTCTCCCCTTCCCCTTTCCTTTCCTTCACTTTCGCAACCTCAGCATCTACAGCTGCTATGTTTGAGGTGCTGACGCATGAGTAATTGTAATGATGCTGTTGTGGCTATCCTCTTCTTAATATGATATTTTGATTATCATTATCAATATCATTATTATTTTTATTATTATTATTATCATTATTATTATGATGATGATGATGATTATTATTATTATTATTATTATCATCATCATTATTATTATTATTATTATTATCATTATTGATATTATAATAATAATGATTATTATTATTATTATTATCATTATTATTATCATTATCAACATCATCATTATTATTATTGTTATTATTATTGTTATCAAATGGCGATGACAATGAAAACTAATATATATGGAGAGAAAAATATACAAAAGAGTATGAGTTTGAAAAGCGGTTAACAGATTATTCTAAATTAAGATTTAATGCGAATGAAATTAAATGATACTAATCGTATTTAGACGTGATGAAACAATGTATCTGAACAGATTCGATTATCTTTTCGCTTCACTTTTATATTCTATTTCTTGTAAACACACACACTCAAAAAGATACCCTTTCTCTCTCTCTCTCTCTCTCGCTCTCTCTCTCTCTCTCTCTCTCTCTCTCTCTCTCTCTCTCTCTCTCTCTCTCTCTCTCTCTCTCTCTCTCTCTCTCTCTCTCTCTCTCTCTCTCTCTCTCTCTCTCTCTCTCTCTCTCTCTCTCTCTCTCTCTCTCTCTCTCTCTCTCTCTCTCTCTCTCTCTCTCTCTCTCTCTCTCTCTCTCTCTCTCTCTCTCTCTCTCTCTCTCTCTCTCTCTCTCATACACTAATCTCGAATTTTAAATCATCTGCGAGTTAATTCTAATCAGAGTTAGTTAATCAAATCTATCCCAGTAATACGAAAGTGTCTGAAACCGTAGGAAACAATTAAGACACCGTCGAAGCTAAAGTCGATGGTCGGCTTCCTAGAACACCTACCTAACCCCCCCCCCCCCCCCACACACACCCACACCCACCCACCCACCCCCCGCCCTTCCTTTTTATGTTTTCTGTTTCGTGTTGTTTCTTTTTTTCTAACTTATCTGTTTATTGTGTTTTATTTACATCATTATTATATTTCTTTTGATGATGATGATGATAATTTGAGGATAACAATGATGATGATGATAATAATAATAATAATAATAATAATATCAATAATAATGATCATGATGATGATAATAATAATAATACTAATAATAATAATATCAATAATAATGATAATAGTAATAATGTAATAATGATAATGATAATAGCAATAACAACAATAATAATAATAACGATAATGATAACAAAAATAATAATAACAATAATAATAATAATGATAATAGAAAACAACTAAAATAACAATAAGCACAGTGGTAATTACACGGAGCAACACCAATAAAACTCCTATCAACAGAGGGAACACAAACGGCAATAAATAAATGCTCCGCCAGCCCTCCCTCTTCGGCCAGTCAAAAGATACAAAATCTGTGTCCTTTGACCGCAGCTCTGCCACTTCTCCCCCGAAAAAGTTACATGGACGAAAGAACACCCGTATTTCTGTAGCTTATTTGCAGTTGTTGTTGCGTTATTTCATCTGCGGTCACGGCTGGCTGTCCATAGCTATTGTTCGAAGTCATCAGAATGTGATTCGGACGCCATTATGGCCGCGGGGTTTTATGGCTTTCTCTCTCTCTCGCTCTCTCTCTTTTTCTTTCTCTCTCGGTTTACCCTTCGCCGGCATTGTATTTCCGCTACATTTGCATAGCGACGTCGATATGAATGAATAAGAGAAATTTGGCCAATGGGAATATATTTATTTGCGTGATACTTCGTGAGAGTTTTGGGTGAATACGTTTCTTTTTTTCTCTCACTCTCTTTTCGATTCTATTGTTCGATTCAATGGGTTTCGGCTTCGGGCATAACGGAACTGATGGCGCATATCGATGAGGTCATATACAGCGAAAATTTTGTGGCTATTCAGTGCCATTCCTACATAATGCAATCAAAATTCTTTTGTTAAATATTATGTTTAGAAACTATTAGCAAAGCTGAGTGCATAACTTTGGCCATGAACTGTAATGGCCGCGCTAACGGCCCCGACAAGCCCGCCAAAAATATAACAATCCGATGAATAATAATCTTATCGCAAAACTCCAAATACACTAATAAAATAGAAACTTTCCTCAACAATGTGGAGAGCTAACACCCACGAGTGCTACCAGGATAGTCTGTCAATAAAGTTAGCGTAATTCCCTAACACGCAATGAATTTGCAAAGTGTCGCCCGGCGCCAGCGAAAAGGGCGGGAGCGAGGATAAAAAAAAGTCTCCTTCCAGCTAAGACTTGGTTCCTATCTTGGCTATCAAACGCCGCTCAAGCCTGGGAAGGCGATAATAAAATAAAAGTCAGATGTTTAAAAGAAAACAAAATAGACGCAATAGGAGGACAAAAAGAAAAATAGCTTCATCTTCCGCAACATCCAATCGTCATCGACACCAAATCCCGACGCCATCTTTGTTTCCTCCGCGGAAGACTGGATCACAGCGACAGATTGAAGTGCTTAACATGTGATGGCTCGCCCTTCCAGCCTTCCTATGACCCTCCACCTCCTCCCCCTCCCTTTCTGGCTCCGGAAGGGGCGATATATCAAAGTTACGTATTGGACAAGCAGCTTTTGTTGCGCCAAATGGGGCAGGTCCCACACTGTATGAGCGCGAAAAGGGTGCGTTAGAAGGGGCTGGAGAGGGGGAGGAGGGCAGAGAGGGGGATTATCTCGTCTAGGTGGCAGAGAATGAGAGGACTAGAAGGCATTGTGAATGGTTGTATAGAAGAGAAGGGGAAGAAAATATTCTGTTCGTTGAAACATAAGCGGAATGAGAGAAAATAACTCAAGACCGTCATATAGTGTCATCCGTCTTAGGCCTCAGACAAGTAACTTTATTCCCATGTACCGCTTACAATGGCACTTAGAATTCATGGCCAAATCGGAAATCAAAATGAGCATCGCATGTACTATCATAATCGCCATGTGGGCAGGCATCATCATTATCAATTATAATTTGTGTCCACGACAACCGTATGAAAATTCTCCATTGACACCCTTCCCATCACGTGTCCGTATTCCCTCCTGAGAAGGGAACTCAAGGACACATAATCTCCTAGATGTCACGAGTATTATGAATCACCAAAACTATACAATAATAACTTTGAAGAAAAAAGCAAAGCCTAATGATCCGAATAAGATCATGAAATTAGATCGTTCGCAACCTCATTATTCAAGATAAGACGAAGCCCAAGTCGGCGCCGAGAGCAGGGATCCAAAAGGAGCGGCCATGGCGTGAATGATGGTGCATATTATTGACTAGGATGTCCACAAACAGCCATTACACATGTTGTCTTGTCCCCTCGGCACCCAAAAGGGGAGGGAGAGAGTGAGTATATGAGGGGAAAAGGAGGGAAAGAAGGAGGGGAGAGGGTCGAGAGGGAGGGGAGAGGGAGGGAGGGAGGGAGGTGATATTAGAGGGTGTGTGTATAGGTGATCGGTGAACAAGGGCTTCGGGTCCGATGAGGTGTGAATAGCATGGGTTACGGTGCGGCTTTGGCCAAGGAGGGGAAGTGACTGAGGGCAAATTGGGCGAAAAAGGGGAAGTGGGGAAAGCCGAGGAGGAGGAGGAGGGAGGGGCTGTAGGAAAGGAGGGACAGGAAGGCGGATAATGAGCGATTATCATTATGAACTTAAAGCTTTATTGACAGTGTACTCATCCGCGGTCGTGTTATTACTCGTCATGTTATATTTACAAACTTATCATGTAAATATGACAGCGTATGCAATAGCAGTGCAATTTGTATGTTTATGAACAATGAGATTCGGAATGTTAATTATTACTTCTATTACAGCTATAACTGCTGTCTATATGTTCAGTCAACGTATTGTCTGTTATTTCATGCCCCATCATGACTATCATTGATAATTGTAATAATAATAATGGTAATTTTAGGAGTAATAGTACTACTCCTACTACTACTGCTACTATTACTGCTATTACTGTTAGCACCATTACTACTACCGCTAATAAAAAGGGAAAAATATTGATATTAATAATGATAATGATAATAATAATAATAATAACAATAAAAATGACAATAATGAGAGGATGAAGCTAATATCAGTAATAACAACAGTAACATTGATATTGTCATTGTTGCTAATATAGTATCAATGTTATTGTTATCATTGTTATCATAATCATCTTCATTACTACTGTTAACATTTTTTTTCTACTATCATTCTCATCACTTAAACATAATTTTTGTTGTCACTGTTATCATCCTCATTACTATCATTATCATCACCATTGGTAACCTTATCACTATCATCATCACTATCAACATCAGCATTAAACCAATAATCTCCACTGACTACCATCATCCTTTGCCTCAATAACAATAAGTGATAACTATCCAGAATTTACCTGCCCGAGGACAGAGAAGGTGGTGGGGGGAGGGGGGGGGGCAACGGAGGAGGGGGATTGACACCGGGAAATAGGAACAGTTATGGTGTGTAATGGTGTTCGTGGCAGATTCGTCACCGTGACACCATAACTAATGGCTACACAATGCCCGAGACAGTGCCGTTGGGGTTAGGCCTTTGAGAGACCGCATGAGTGTGCGGGCGTGTGTGTTTTCGGGTATATGTGTGTGTGTGTGTATGTAGGTGCGTGTTCATAAGGTTGTGGTGAAGTAGATTTAGGGATCTTGATATATAGCTTTATGAGTATAAATGCGTGTCTATGTATATGTGTGTTGTATGTGTTTTTGTGTCTGTGTTTGTGTGTTTCTATTAGTTTGTACACACACACACACGCATATGTATATATACATATATATATATATATATATATATATATATATATATATATATATATATATATATATATATGTATATATATACACATGTATGCATGTATATGTGAGTATACACACACACATATATATACATATATATATATATATATATATATATATATATATATATATATATATATAATACATATCATACATGTTCATAAACATAAACATACATAAATATAGGCACCCGCGAACATTTTAATCAAGCCCCAGTCGACTTATACTTGAATAAGTATATCATATATAACTCCACATTCCGGGAATTCTCCTGTAATGACTACTTTGAAGAACTGCTCAATAACAATGAACACCGTATTGAACACGCTGCTGACGCCCTCTCACCCCCCCCCCCCGCTGCCAACCTTCCCCTGCCTTTCTTCCCAAAGCCATGACAAAGTGGCACCTAAACGGGTGGGCAGAAATGTGTTTATTTTAGATGACTAACGAAATTGATTTGATTTGCTCAAGAATGAAAAAGAAAGTGTCTCAGGGTAAAAAATCTGGCTTCGAATCTTAGAAAAAAAAAACACTTCGTGAAATTGAAGAAAGGAAAGTATTTTGTCTTATTCAGAAAAAAAAAAAAAAAAAAAAAATAGAACTGTAATAGAACAGCTAAACTCTACGGTTAGGCGCGCCATGTTTCACACCGCGGCGGAGGTTGGGAAGGCGCAAACTAATAATTATTACTGTCACCAACCCGCTGTGAGACTTAGAACGCTACATATTGTAGGGACTGTTAACACTCCCATTCTAATTCACCCTCACTCTTTCTCTCATTCTCTCTCTCTCTTTCTTTTTTCTTCCTCTCTCCCCTTTTTTTTCTCTCTATCTATCGATCTATCTATCTGTCTAACTCTCTCTCTCTCCCTATTTCTCTCTCCCTCTTACTCAGCAACACACTTATTCTGTCCCCTCTTTTCCCCTCTGCATCAAAGACTAAATCCCCTTTCCTCTCTCCACACGTTACTTGTTCCTTCGCTAAGTACAGCACCATCATCCCCCTCGCCCCCCTTTTCCCCTCTCTTCACCTCCCCCCTCCCCTACCAATCTCCCTACCACTCCTTGTTCCATGCTCTTCTCTCTCTCTCTCTCTCTCTCTCTCTCTCTCTCTCTCTCTCTCTCTCTCTCTCTCTCTCTCTCTCTCTCTCTCACACTAACTACCCAACCAACTA
>BOPN01002018.1:78831-81331 GCA_017312705.2 Penaeus japonicus | reverse complement strand
ATGAAAGTGAAAGGATCGGATGTCGCATGGAAACCCTCCGTTAAAAAAGGGTTCGAAGGAGAGATTAAGATGGAGTGTCGACATTCCACTTGTAGACCCTCTATGTGTATCAAAATGGCGGTCGATCTCATCAGGATTCGCAAGTGGAAAAAATGTCTCATAAATGTCAATCCTCACTGCCCCCCCCCCCCCCTCCCCCAGCCCCTTCCTTACCCCGGTTATATTCATGTTATAAACTCGCTGCCTGTTGCGCCAGATGATGAAGAACCCTAGAACGATGTGGCAAAATTCGATAAGAGAGAGACTCTGAGAGCAAGCGATTAAGAGAGAGAGATAGAGAGAGAGTGAGAGACAGTAAAAGAGAGAGAGAAAGAGAGAAAGAGAGATAGAGAGTGAGATACAATAAAAGAGAGAGAGATAAAACACCTAGAGAGAGAGAGAGAAATAACAAATAAAAATATAGGAAACCCCACAGTACACTACTATAGACATAATGACTCGCACACACGCATGTTAATATATACCAGCTTGTAAACAAACAAGAACCAGTTACTAAGAGTACTCCTTGAGCCGAGTTGAAGACGTGCTGGAATGATATACAACTGCCTGTAATGGCGCTGAAGAATTCCGAACAGATCGAAAGTCAAGTAAAAAAATATATATATATTATGACGAATATTTGTAGCGTCGCCGGAACATGATCGTTGATCACGAAGGGTGATTGTGTTTTTTTTATTCTTTCTTGTTCTTACTTTTTTTTAGGGGGGAGGGTAATGTTTCTATAAATGTATGTATAGTTGTATACATATAAACACGCATACAATTGGATTCCATACATTTGTGCGCGCGCGCGAGCGCGTGTGTATATATATATATATATATATATATATATATATATATATATATATATATGTATGTATGTGTGTATATATATATATACACACACACACACCTATATATATATATATATATATATATATATCTGTGGTTCTCTCTCTCTTTCTTTGTCTCTATTTTTTCTCTCTCATTCAGTCTATCTCTATTTCTACCTGTCTTTTTATTTCTTCTTTTTCCCTCCCTGCCCCTTATCTTCCTCCCTCTCTTCTCCCTCCTTTGCTCCTGCATTATTGACAGCCGTACCCCTCGTACCCTCCACTCTTGCTTAACATCACACCTTCTCAACCCTTTACCCTACCCACCCCTACCCCAGGCGCTCCGGAAAGCGTCGGCGAGGAGACGGGCGCGCTTGCAACGTTCGCTTATTGCAGAACGCAGCGCAGCGGCCCCGTATTAGCACACTCTACTGCCATTACCGATGTTTGCAGAATGTATTGAGGACTGCATTGCAAGGCCAACTACACCCTCAACCACTTCATGCGAGGTTTGCATGCACTCCTATAACATCCATTTGATTTGCAATCCCCTTTTGTTGATATCATTTGCATGAACTATTACCTCTGTACACACACGCCCGTGAGAAAGGTGTTGCAACATCAGGTCTTAACACATTACGTTGCAAATGGTTCGCCATACTAAGTTTGCATTGAAACCAATGGCCATATTTCATCTACCGGCTTATTGTTATGTATATAGCTTGCAATACGAATTCTTATGAATGTGTTAGCCGGGCTTTGAAAAAAAAATGGAATACTACCCTTAACTTCCTATTTCTAGCTGTTAACCTTTAACTTTCCACATCATTTCGTAAAATGAATAAATCAAATTTTATTATGAATGAAAAAAATGCTATTAATAATAATTAAACGATAACCGCGATAACAATAATATAAATATGAATATGAATAAGAATGCTAATAAAAATAATGATAATAATAATAATAATGATAATGATAATAATAATATCAATAATATGGAAAGAAAATACACAAAATACACTTATCAACTACCTAATACAATATCAAACATTAATTAATTAAGATTTGCAAAAGTACATACGTACCAGTAAGTTAAAACCAGCCGTAAGTAACACCAGGGAACACTAAGCGTCAGTTAATACCAGCTCTAAGTAAACATAGCCGCAAGGATCACCAACCCTAAGTTAACACCAGGCGTAAGTAGCACCAATTGTGAGTAAAAACAGCTGTAAGTAACACCAGTCGCAAGTAAACACCAGCCGTAAGGTAACACCAGCCGTGAGTGACACCGCAGGTCTCCCGGTCCGGCGTCGCACACACTTCCGCTCCGTGTCATGAGAACGCGGAAATGATGACCATCTGTCACAGTTATCCGCGCCAGGCAAAGAGCCTGAATATTCAACTTATCAATTTTGATGCTGATGTTATCAAATGTGACTTTATCATCACAGTCTAATTTTTTTTTTTTTTTTTTTTTCTTTTCGGTCTCACAGGAAGGAAAAGAAGAATTGCGTGTCGATAAGTCTGTTAGGTTGCGTTGGTCATTAGGCAAGGGGAAGGAAATGTGAAGGATTTTATTATACTTTAACGCTTATTAACAACAATAATAATAAGGATAATGATCA
>BOPN01002017.1:209195-216695 GCA_017312705.2 Penaeus japonicus | reverse complement strand
CTAATTTTTTTGGGTGTTTGTGTTTGTCTGTCTTCTATGTATTAGTAATGAGGGAGGGGGTATGTGTGTGTTTCTCTGTATTTGTCCGTAAATAAAAACTATTTACAGACATTTTATGCTTCATAAAGCTCCTATATTTACTCTTTAAATGAGTAAATATGTATATATATACCTGTTTGTATACATAGTGTGCCTCTGATCTCTTTACCTCTCGTTTCATTTAATTTGTCTCTCTCTCTCTCTCTTTTTTTTCTTCGTCTTCATCATCTTCATTTCTTTTTATTCTTCTTCTTTATGTTATTCTTTTTCTTCCTTTTCCTCTTTCTCTTTTTCTTTTTCCTCAACTTCTATTTTTTCTTCATGTTCTTCCTTTTTTCCTTCTTCCTCTTCTTCTACCTTCTTGTTGTTGTTCATTTTATTATTATTATCATCATTATTATAATCATTTTTATCATTCGCATTCTCATTATCGTTATTGTTATCATTATCATTATCATTATTATTATTATTATTATTATTATTATTATTATCATTATTATTATTATTATTATTATCATTATTATTATTATTATTATTATCATTATTATTATTATTATTATTATTATTATCATCATTATTATTATCATTATCATCATTATTATTATCATCATTATCATTATTATTATTGTTGATATTATTATCATCATCATTATTATTATCATCATCATAATTATTATCATTATCATCATCATTATTATCATTATAATTATCATTAATAATGTTATCATTATCATCTTTATTATCAGTATCATCCTTATCATTATTATCATTATCATCATCATTATCATCATCATTATTAATATCATTATTATTATTGTTGTTGTTGTTGTTGTTGTTAGTATTATTATTATCATTATTTTCATCATCATCATTATCATCATCATAGTTATTATCATCATTAATAATGTTATCATTATCATCTTTATTATCAATATCACCATTATCATTGTCATTGTTACTATCATCATTTTTTAGTATCATTATCATCATGAGTCCTCTTTTTCTTCTTCTCTTTTTTCCTACTCCTCCCCTCCTCCTCTTCCTCCTCCTCTTCCTCCTCCTACCCCTCCTCCTACCCCTCCTTCTCCTACCCCTCCTCCTCCTACCCCTCCTCCTACCTACCCCTCCTCCTCCTCCTCCTCCTCTTCCTACTCCTCGTCCTCTCCTCCTCTTTCTAATCCTTCTCCTCTTCCTCCTCCTCCTCCCCCTCTTCCTCCCCCTCTTCCTCCCCTTCCTCCTCCTCTTTCTCCTTCTCCTTCTCTTCCTCCTCCTTCAACTCTTACTCCCCCTCTTCTCCTCTTCCTCTTCCCCCTACTCCTCCTCCTCCATATCCCCCTCCTCATCCTCCACTTCTTCTTCTTACCATCTCCGTCGTCTTCTTCTTCCTCTTCTCGTACTTCCTCTTTCTCTCCCAAATGAATGTACGTATAAAGTTTCCACAAAAGATGAATAAATAAAATCTCGTTCCATGATTATCCAAAAGCTCAAAGTAATTCATAGACATATTAAAATGAATTAATGAATGAAAATGAATGAATAGAAGAAATTAATGAAGACTTGAAAGACTGACATACTATACGATAGATTTGACACGTAAATTAGAACCAAATGTAAGATTTTTTTTCTGTTCGTTTATATTTCATTTTTATATTCTCATGCTAAAGGTTCTGATTCTTTTTGTTTTTGTTTTTGTTTGTTGATGCAATCGTTTCTCATGATAATAATGGCAGATGCAATGACAGACGCATTCTCGGTAGTAATTTTGATGATAATGATTATAATTATGTTGATAATAATGATGATATGAATGATAGTAATAATGATAAGAATCATAACAACAATGAGGATGATCATGGAATGTCAGTAATGATAATAACAATGATGATGATATTTATATTGTTAATAATAATGGTAATGGTAATTATAGTAATGGCGATGATGATAATCATAATAATAGAGATGATAATTATAATCTTAGTAATAATGATAATTATGATGATGATAATGATAATGACAATAATGATTATAATAGTAATGATGATAATGATAATAAAGATAATGCCAATAAAGACAATAATAATGATAATAAAATTGATGATAACCTTAATAGTGATAACCATTTAAACAAAAATAATGATGTTAATGATCATAATTATATCAATAACTACATGATGTAATTACAAGTACAACAAGAAAACAGCGACATAAAAAAATGACATGGAGAAGAGAAATTCCAAAGGAGTAAATCTTACACGAGTTCATTTTTAATAAAAGCTTCCCTCGCAAAACTTGCCAAGGGCTTGTCGCTCCGGGCCCCTGCGACGAGAACCTCATAAAGCACGTATTAACAGCGCTTATTTCGCATATGTGTGAGTATTTGTATATATGTATATATGTATATATATATATATATATATATATATATATATATATATATATATATATATATATATGTATGTATGTATGTATGTATGTATATACACACTCACACAGATATATACACATATACTGGGGGCATTGTCTGGAGGTGCTACTACAATATCTAGTAAAATTAAGTGGTTTGAGGATAGATTTTGTGGAGATTTATGATTTGATAATTGAAGAGCGGAAATCCGACGACTGAAAACGAAAAAAAGAAGAAAAAGATGTTATAAAAATAATAAAGGAAAACCATTTAAAAGGAATCACCCAATAAGAGCCTAAGGGCGACTGGCTGGTCGACCACATCCTTTGCCTTCTCCCGCGTCAGGCGCCGACAACTCGAGGCGCGTCGCTGGCTGCCCTCGGAGTAGGCTGCGAGCCGCGCCTTTAGGCCTACCGGGTGGTCTTAATTCGGCTGGAGGATATGAAGTGGGGAGAGGAAAGGAGCAAATTTTGAGCAGTGGATTTTTTTTTTTTTCATATACACACTTCTTTTTATCTCTTAGTCTCTCCATATGTCTTTCTCTCTCTCACATGTCTTTCTCTCTCTCTCTCTCTCTCTCTCTCTCTCTCTCTCTCTCTCTCTCTCTCTCTCTCTCTCTCTCTCTCTCTCTCTCTCTCTCTCTCTCTCTCTCTCTCTCTCTCTTTCTCTCTCTCTCTTTCTCTCCCTCTCTCTTTCTACCTCTGTATGTATGTATATCTTCCTCTCTCTCTTGTACTTTACGTCGATACACAATCTTTCCCAACGAAATCTAGGGCTGCATTCCACAGCAGATCCTCTTTAACTCTCCTTTTTACACCTCTCGCTCATCATCACCTGAGTGTGACTTGCGTAGGCGTCTGACAGCTATTCATTATCTACAATTCATTTCCTCAATCAAATGAAAGTCAGTCCCTCAGTCACTGTGTTGATGATGACATTTGTAATTATGATGATGCTACAGCTTATAGCTTGTATTATCATTGCTGTGATTATCAGAATTATTATCATTACTGTTTTTCATTATTACTAGAGGAAGATGAAAGGATGATGATAAGAATAAAAAATGATAGATTTAAAGCGGGACTGATATATATATAGACAGAAAGAAATGGATGGACACACACACACAGAGACAGAGAGAGAGAGAGAGAGAGAGAGAGAGAGAGAGAGAGAGAGAGAGAGAGAGAGAGAGAGAGAGAGAGAGAGAGAGAGAGAGAGAGAGAGAGAGAGAGAGAGAGAGAGAGAGAGAGAGAGAGAGAGAGAGAGAGAGAGAAAGGGAGAGAGACGACGAAAGAGAGAGAGAAAGCTTCTTGGTCTCCATCACACAAAGCAGTCAGACAGCCACAGACAGACACCCAAAAAGATAAAGAGATAGACAAACACGAGGAGAGAGAAGAAGAAGAAAAAGAGAGAGAGAGAGAGAGAGAGAGAGAGAGAGAGAGAGAGAGAGAGAGAGAGAGAGAGAGAGAGAGACTCAGACAGACACCCAAAAAGATGAAGAGATAGACAAACACAAGGAGAGAGAAGAAGAAGAAAAAGAGAGAGAGAGAGAGAGAGAGAGAGAGAGAGAGAGAGAGAGAGAGAGAGAGAGAGAGAGAGAGAGAGAGAGAGAGAGAGAGAGAGAGAGAGAGAGAGAGAGAGAGAGAGAGAGAGAGAGAGAGAGAGAGAGAGAGAGAGAGAGAGAGAGAGCGCGAGAGAGAGACCCAGACCGACACCCAAAAAGATAAAGAGATAGACAAACATGAGGAGAGAGAAGAAGAAGAAAAAGAGAGAGAGAGAGAGAGAGAGAGAGAGAGAGAGAGAGAGAGAGAGAGAGAGACCAGAGTAGGAGAGATCACCGAAGCGAAGGCGTCGTGACTTGAGCCTAGAGGAGCATCTCACTCCCATATGATTTTCCCGTTCGTGGCGCCTCAGGTTGCCGAAGGGGAAAGCAATACATCTTGGCCTCGGCGCCGTGACGGATGTAGGCCTAAGCTTGATGGGCTTAACTTCGTTCTTCGATGGATTGGTACGAAGTCTGATAGGATTTTAATTTCGATTTCTTATGTTGTAATTGAGTGTTCATCGACCGTTATTTTTATAGTTGTTATCCTTATCATTCTTATCACTCTTATTGATTGTCATTATTATCATCCTTGTTATTATCATTATCCTCCTAATCATCACCATTATCATTATTATTATCTTAATAATGATCATAGTTATTTTTATCACTACATTTTATCATATTTTTTAGCAGTATCAGAATCATTATTATTATCATCTTGATTATCATAGTTATTATTATTGTTACCATTGTCATCATTAATGTTAGTGTTATCCTTATCATGGGTATCTTTATCATTATTATCATTATCACCATTATTATAATCCTCATTATAACTATTATCCTCATTGTCACTATCATCATTATCATCACTTCTGTTATTGATGTTGTTGTTGTTGTCATGATTGTAATCATTATCACTAACATTGTCATCATAAATGACATCATTATCATTATTGTTATTACTATCATTACAATTATCATTTTTATCATATTCATTATAATTGTTATCATTGTTATTATTATTATCATTATTTCTATCCTTATCATTATCATCTTCATTATCAGTTTTATTATAATTTCATTATCATTATTTTCATCCTTTTTATCTTTGTTGTTGTTGTTATTATTGTGGTAGTCGTTATAATTACTATTGTAATCATTATCATGATTATGAACGTTTCCATCCTTGTTATTATCATTCCTATCATTATTTTTCACCATCCTTATCATCACAGATATAAATTCCATAATGTCTGAGTGTATAATTCTTATCTTTGTGTAACGTAATATCGCCTTTTTCCTCGGGTTCTTATCGTGTATCTAAAATTTATCAAAGTCAAAGTATATTCAAAGTAAAGCTACGTTTCCAGGGATAAGATTATTTATGTTTTTTTCTTTTTAAAAAAAACAAGCACAACAAAACCCATGATATTGCATGATTTACGCATGCGCATGCATTTGTCTTAGTGAGAGTGTGTGTGTGTGTGTGTTTGTATTTATGTGTATGTGTGTTGTAACCAGGAAATTATGGCTATTCAAGTGTTTGATATCATTTTACATAGCTGAAATAATTCAGTAGTGCTGTATGATGTGCAAATTAGTTAAGTAAGTCTAATCAATTCGTTTTAATCGTTATTATGTTGAAATCACTTATGTATAATTAGCTTATATAGTGAAATATGGGTTGGTAATCCCGTAGACTTTTCAAAAAGCCTAACTGTCTTTTAGTAAATAATACTAAATATATCTAGAAATTATGAGCGTCGATGATAATGAAATCTAATAGAAATAAGAACAAATAAATATAAAGAAACAATTTGAATATCCAATGTTTCCATTTATCATATCACGGACAGTCTATTTGTGTTTCTAATCATTCACTTTACAAATTTCTCGTTAATATATTTTTCTCTTCGTCACCTTTCTTTCTGTTATCGATCCTCTTATATTTTTTTTCTATACCGACACTATATCTAATTGATTTTGATGATTACATAGGTATTGTCTTCTTTAATGATATTGTCCATTTTCTATCCTGCTTTCATCTCGTTCGCGACAATATGTGGTTTTAGCGTTCATATCTATCATTCTTCTCATTTTTCTTTGTTTCTCAATCTCCCTACTTTGTCGTTTTTATATTAGTTCTCTTTATTTATCCTCTCCTTCCTTTCTCCCTTTATTAGTAACGTTTGAAGCACATGTTTTCTTTTTCTTTCTTTCCACTTTATCACTCTCTCTCCCACCTCTTCTTCCTCCTAATTTTCTTCTCCTTCCTTCCTCCTCCTCTGTCCACTGCCTCTTCCTCCTTTTCCTTTTCTTCTTTTCCTCCGTCTTCCGCGTTTCTATGATCATTTAATTGCAGTCTCTGCATTACAAGTTGATGCGTGCTTGTTTGCGTTTTTATATTCTTCTTTTTTCTCTCTCTCCTCTTCTCTGCGTTACATTTCACATGACTTCATTTTGTTTATTTTGATCAACTTTATCATTACTCTGTCCCTATGTCTTTCTCTTGCCTTCTGTGTTTACGTGTCTGGCTACATGTTTGTGCACATCTGTACATATATGCAGTAAGAAACCAGTGAAAATTGGAAAGTAAGTAAAGTAAAAGTTAAGTAAAGTAGACAGACGTGAAGTAAGAGTGAAGTAAAATCAAAGTCAAGTCAAGCAAAGAGCAGTAAACTAAAGTAAAGTGAAGTTGAACCGAAAGAAAAGTAAAGTAGAGTGAAGCTAAAGCAAAAGAAAAGTAAAGTAAAAGTAAAGTATTAAAGTGCAGATAACGGAATAGGAAAATAATCTCACGGACGATCAAGTAAGGACAGTGACACACAAAAGAAAAATGAGACAGTACTTTTGCTGACGATTTCAACATCTATTTATTTTTCATTTTTTATTTTTTCAAGTTGTATGAATAGACGGAGTAAAAAAAAGTGATTAGATAGAGGAAGAATAGGTAAACAGACGAAAGAAAGATAGGTGAATAGATAGTTTAAAATAGGTGATATAGATGAATAAAAATAGGTGAATAGATGGATGAATAAAAGGTGAATAGATAGAAGAAAAAAACTTTCCAAGATCATAACTGAAACACAACAAAGCTTTGTTACTTCTCCTCCATTCAGCCAAGGGAACCAGAACACGCCGAACGGTCTCTCACACTCTTTGTCCATTTCCATCTCTTGTATGTGTCCTACACCGAGCGGCGGCGAGAGTGGAAGAGGAGTGGAGGGCGACGACATGCCGTCCCTCTGCAATTGATCTTACTTACTCTCTCCGCCTCATCTTGGCCTCGCTGATCCCCGAGGCACTCAGTGGCATTCCAAGTGAAGCGGCCCTGGGCGGGGCTTCACACGTGCTTTGCTCTCTCCGTGGGTTAGCGAGGTTTCTGGGACACTTTGGCTGGTACTTTGGGTTGCGTCTCCAGGGTGGGAAATAAACGAACCCTGCGCTGTATATTATGTGTATGTCTTTGTGTCTGCGCCTTGTACCTTACTCCTGTTGAGTGGTAGCA
>BOPN01002017.1:185000-187500 GCA_017312705.2 Penaeus japonicus | reverse complement strand
ATAACTACTGCAATTGCGACAATGTTGGATAGTTATGGTGACAGTGATGATGATGTAAATCAAATGAGGATGTAAATGTGGACACTGATGGAGATGAAAATGAAAACAACAAAAACAAGAATGACAATAATGGAAATGATGATGATAACAATGATAAAATTTGAGGATGACCATAAGGACAATGACAATAATAATAATAATAAAAAGAGTAATACTACTGATAAAAATGTTAATGTTAATGATAATGATGATAGTAAGGATGATGTTAATAGTATTGATGATAAGGATAAGATAGTAATAATAGTGATGATAGTAATGAAGATAACAATAACTACAGTAATAATAATGTTGATAGTGATGATACTAATAATGATAATAGTAACGATGATAATAGAAATGATGATTATTAGGATGATAATAATGAGGAGGAGGAGGACGATAACGATAATAATAACAAAACCAATAATAACAATTGTGATTATAAAGATATTCGTAAACAAATTAGTAAAAATGATTATGATAATAACATCATCATCAACAACAAGGAAATTAAAAACGAAAAAAATTATGATACTGATATAAAATAATGTTGATAAAAAAAACAACATCGTTATCATAATTAAAAAATGAAAACTCTCCGGAAATTGAAACTTTAACCTTCATTTCTTGTAATTTGCCTTCCGCCATTTCATAGTTTGACATTTAAACAGATCTTTCAAAATGAGAGAAAAAATAGATGAATTCATTTTAAAGGTTATATTAATGGACGGAGATATGAATGGACAGATAATATGAGTTAGTAAAAACGAAATAGGTGTGGTGACAATTTTTGAAGAAAGAGAGAGAAAAAGAGAAAATGATAGAAAGAGAGAGAGAGGGGGGGAAGAGAGAGAGGGGGGGGGAAGAGAGAGAGACAGAGAGAGAGAGAAGAGAGAGAGAGAGAGAGAGAGAGAGAGAGAGAGAGAGAGAGAGAGAGAGAGAGAGAGAGAGAGAGAGAGAGAGAGAGAGAGAGAGAGAGAAAGAGAGAGAAAGAGAGAAATGAATCTAAAAAATGATGGATATTTCATGACGATAAAAAGTTTATTTAAATCATTTCCTAAAGCATTGCAAATAGATCATCTGTCAGGAATGTATTGTGTGATTCCCGCGGTGAGGCAGCGAGTTAATTGATTTAGTCACGGAAGGAATGTTGATTATTTTGTGTTTTTGAGAAGTAAACACATGAGAGAGAGAAAGAGAAAGAGAGAGAGTTTGTAGAGGTAATAGTAGTAGTAGTAGTAGCAGTAGTGGCAGTAGCAATAGTAATAGTAGTAGTAGTATCATATCATCACGATGAGTATCATTTTCATTGCAAGTATGATCGTAACGTGATCATCGTCACCATCATTTCCGTTTCATCACTTTTCTCTTAATGAGAGAAAGAGAGAGAGATAAAGAGAGAGAGCAGGAGAGAGAAAGAGAGAGAGAGAAAGAGAGAGAGCAGGAGAGAGAGAGAGAGAGAGAGAGAGAGAGAGAGAGAGAGAGAGAGAGAGAGAGAGAGAGAGAGAGAGAGAGTGGATGGGGGATAGAGAGAGAGAGAACCAGAATAAAAGATAGTGAGAAAACCAGAGAGAGAGAGAAAGACAGAGAAAGAGTGAGTGAAAGAGAGAGAGAAAGAGAGAGAAAGAGAGAAAGAGAGAGAGAAAGAGGGATAGAGAGAGAGAACCAGAGTAAAAGAGAGTGAGAACCAGAATAAAAGAGAGTGAGAAAACCAGAGAAAGAGAGAGAGAAAGAGAGAAAGCGAGAGAGATCACACAAAACGAAAACTAGATATAAGTAATCCATAAGTAAGACCTATTCCCCAAGCGCTCAAATCACAGTCTTGGAATCCCTGTGGAAATGATCAGCGTCAAATCTCTTTCTGTGATAAGGGCAGGTCGTCCGAAATCTGAACACCGATTGAGATGAAATACGAGTGACAAAAAATGATGATTATCGTGAGAAAATCGTCAACGGAGGTCATGTCACTTTTGTTATTGTTAAATTTGTTTGTTTGTTTGTTTGTTGTTGTTGTTTTATTGATTTTTTTCTACTTTCTTTTTCTTCTATATTTTTTCATTTATTTATTTCTTCTTTGTTTTCGACTCCATCTTTTTTTGCTTATTTTTCTTTCTTTTTTTTAGATCACCCTCTTGCCCCATTCTTTCATTTCTCTCGTCCTCCTCCTCCTCCTCCTCCTCCTCCTCCTTCCTCTTCTCCTCCTCCTTTTTCTTCTTCTTTTTCTACTTCTACTTCTTCTTCTTCTTCTTCTTCTTCTTCTTCTCCTTCTTCTTCTCCTTCTGCTTCTCCTTCTCCTTCTTCTTCTTCTTCTTCTTCTTCTACTACTACTTCTTCTTTTGCTCCTCCTCCTCCTCCTCCTCCTCCTCCTCCTCCTTCCTCCTTTACCTCCGTAATACCTTTCAACTCCTTCCTTTTCCTCCCTTTCCTTCTTTCCTTCCAAACCGGTAAGAGGTCCGATATC
>BOPN01002017.1:167500-175000 GCA_017312705.2 Penaeus japonicus | reverse complement strand
CGTGCAAACACTAACTGACATCCTGTATTATTTCCCGTTAACTGTTTATTGTCTTTCACGTCCTGTTCTCTACCGATTATTGAATCCTGTCGTTCTTTTCCTTTCTTTGTTTTTTTTTAACCTCAAGCAACAGGAAATGAAGGAAAATCTTACGAAGAGCAATATAATTTTTGCGTGTGACCGTTAGGACTGTTATCTTTCCATTTATTGATACTTAACTCATAAAAATAAAACTAGGGTACAGTTATTTTACTTTGATATCATTGTTTACATTTATAACTATTAGGAGAAAGATCTTTCAGGAAGATTAATTAATTTCTAGCCGGAAGCTTGAAGTCGTTTTTTTCCAATTGATATCTTTATATTATTGTCATAAACTTCTAATCTAAGTGGATTAACTTCATAGGAATACCCTCACCAGTGCGATCAATATCATCCTTGCTATCATAACCACCATTATCAGTATCATAACCACGTTTTTTAGACCAGCCATACCATTCTAATTACGATCTTTACTATTTCAATTACTACCATTATCATTAATTGCTATCATCCACATTATCCATAACCAAGATCATAACTCTCCTCTCCATCCTTACCATCAATTCTAAATCTTGACAAAATCAAGTGATTATAAAAAAGAAAAAAATGTCCCAAAACAACACGCGACCCTAAACAATACTCATCACAATACGATTCATCAGAGAGAAGACCTTGTCGACTCCCCCCCCTCCCCTATCCCCCCTCCCCTCTCCCCTCTCCCCACCTCTCCCTCCCATTCAGGTCAAACGTGCCCGTCTTCAGCATCCAATGACGGCTGAGCTCCTGGGAGAGAGAGTGAGTGAGAGGTAGAGTGAGAGAGAGAGAGAGAGAGAGAGAGAGAGAGAGAGAGAGAGAGAGAGAGAGAGACATATATATATATATATATATATATATATATATATATATATATATATAGAGAGAGAGAGTGAGAGAGAGAGAGTCGAGCGAGAAAGAGAAACCGAGTGAAAGTCAGACATCTTTGGGGGAGAACACACAACATGCGAGGCCTTGATGCATAATGCTTCCTTTTTTGTATAAAGGAGGACTCCTGATGGCGTGTTTTATGTGACTGCTTCAAAGGCGAAGTCCAACTCTCACAAATACATTAGGCTAATGAACTTTCGTGTTTAAGCAGAAGTAAAGGCGTTGTTCCCCTTTCTTTTGGTTTCGTTTCTGTTTTTTTTTTTTTTTTTTTTTTTTTTTCTTAATTTGTGGGAGCGTTGTAAGATAATGAATGTAGTAGGATAATCGTTTGTGTATATATATGTATAAATAAATAAATATATATATATATATACATATATATATATATATATATATATATATATATATATATATATATATCAATTAATACACATAAATGGAAACACACACACACACACACACACACACACACAAAATCATACACACACACACAAACCTTCCTCTCACCTATATCCTCCTTTTACTCATTTTACTCTCCCTTCCCCTCCTCCTCTTCCTTTCTCTCTTAGTTCTCTCCACCCAATGCCTTCATTCACCCTTTATCTCCCATCCTCCATCCATCTTCTTTCAGCCTCATCCTCGTTTCCACACACCATTTCCACACACTCGTATTTTCCTTCCTTTAGTCTCCTCCCTTCTCCCTTATTCTCTCCTTCCGCCATCCACTTTCCCTCTCACCCTCAGCTTCCTTCCCGCACCCGCTTCTTTCACCCTTCACCCTTCACCCTTCGCCCTTCGTCCTTCACCCTTCTCCCCGCTCGGGTTTCTCTTCTTTGGCCGCAAGTGCTTGTGTGTGTGGTTTGTCTTGAGTGTTTTTCTTTTCTGTTGGAGGAAGAGATGGCTTAGTATTTCTTTTGCTTCTTCGCCTTGTGTTTTTCTTTTTCTTCTTCTTCTTCTTTTTCTTTTTCTTTTTCTTCTTCGTCTTCGTCTTCGTCTTTTTACGTGATGCTTTTTTCCCCTGTATTTTTTTTATCGTTATTTCTATTTTTTTTCTCTCTCTCTCTCTTTTTCTGTGTTTCGTATCCACTTTTTTCTTCTTAAAGGTTTTTCTTGCATCTGTTTTCCTCTTTCTTCGAGCTGAATTCGGTTATCTCCGTCTTTATTAGTTGTTTTTCTCAATTTTGTCTTTCTTTGTACGTTCACAACGAATGAAGTAAACAGAATTTGAAAAAAACAAGATCTGGGGAAGAAAACAAAATAAAAGAAATACATTATTTCCTCCAGTACTTAGATCAGACAAGAATCTGAACAATATCAGCCAGTCATGTCAGGGCAGTCAGTTTTTTGACACATCAATCTATTCAAAATCAAAAACTAATGCCAGCATCGCCTAAGAAGTATACAAGAGAATCGAAAATGTCCAAAAAAAAATGATGAAGAGGATTCTGATTCCGATGAGTGCCGTTATTCTACCTCTCCATTATCCTAAATCCACAATCATTATTATCCCACCATCACCGTGTCATTGCAACGTTACCGCGACGACGCTAATGCTCATGACTGATGCTCATGACACATGACGTCATTTTATCACCCGGTTGTTCTCTGACGTCACACTGTGGGTCCCAAGGTCGACGCACAGAGTCCCTCAATCTCATTTTGTTTTTCTTTTATGATTCTTTGTTTATGATTCTTTTATAGTTATTGCTCTTCTGTTTGTTTGTTCTTTTTTTCTTCTTTTTTATGTCTTGCTTTGTTCATTTTGAATTGAATTGATTATAACTGAACAAAGATTCTTGTGAAGATCTTTTTTACATATGGGACTTTCATTTCAGTTTAACATCCTTTAGTAAGGAATTTTTGAGGTCTGGCATGGCGTTTCTGTTACTATATTGTTCAGGATTCTCTACAGATTTTCTACTTGACATATTCATTTATTTTTCTTATTCTTAGTATTATAGCAAAAAATATCAAGTGGATTTTATTTCAGTGATTACCACTTTTATAGCCATGATTTATTCAGATAATTTATAAATTGATTGAATGTATATGTTTATATATATATATATATATATATATATATATATATATATATATATACATATATATATATACATATATATAAATATATATATACGGTAAATCAGACCACACAGTGTACGCGATTAATATTACATACAGGGACAGAAACCTAGATCGGTCAGCAGGATTCATGTCCAGAACGATCAGGCAGTGTATATTTGTAAGCAGTCTCTTTACCGTTGGTCTCTCCCTCTCTCTCTCTCTCTCTCTCTCTCTCTCTCTCTCTCTCTCTCTCTCTCTCTCTCTCTCTCTCTCTCTCTCTCCCTCTCTCTCTCTCTCTCTCTCTCTCTCTCTCTCTCTCTCTCTCTCTCTCACTCTCTCTCCCCTCTCTTCTATCTCTCAATCTCTCCCCCTCTCTCTCTCTCTCTCTCTCTCTCTCTCTCTCTCTCTCTCTCTCTCTCTCTCTCTCTCTCTCTCTCTCTCTCTCTCTCTCTCTCTCTCTCTCCTCTCTCTCTCTCTCTCTCTCTCTCTCTCTCTCTCTCTCTCTCTCTCTCTCTCTCTCTCTCTCTCTCCCTCTCTCTTTCACTCAATGTGTGTGTGTGTGTGTATGTGTGTGTGTTAGACAAACTTTCACAGTGTTTTACCTTGAAGGGACAAATGAAAGTTGCCATGTAACATTTTGCTAGTTTTTTCTTGTTAATTACTGTGCTCACATAAGCATAATGTGTATTAATGTCATAATTTCCTGTTTGAAAATACCTTTATTATAATATTACATAACTCTCATAAAGATCGCTATTAAAATACCGTAAAATTACTGAGTTGCAACAGGGTCCATATACCCCCCCCCCCTCTCCCCCCCCCCCCCCCCCTACGTCAATATCTAAACCTTAGACCTCATGGTTACTTTTCATAACTTTTAAAATCCACCTCATGCCTTAAGCAATCATTTAATGGATATGTGTTTAAAATGTGCTTTACTCAGAATGAAATATTCCCTTACATATAGAAATGTTTGTGATATCTATGAAATGTGGCCTACGGTAGTTAATCAAGTCCCGATCGGCAAATCAAGATAAGAAGAAACTTAAAATTCAAGGCATTTCACTCTTATTACATTAGTATTTTGTTAAGATACAATGCAGTGTGATTGTGGGTAATTATGGGTATGGGGTTTGCTAATTAAAGACCAGGTGGAAAAGGGGCGGGGAATGCTAGCGGTTCTACGGTCTGCTGTTTTTCATCGCGACCCAGTTAGGTCTTATGTATTACCCACACGCCCCATATGGACACTGTTATAAACTAATCAGTTGCTTTTTACGCCAGTACGATTTTTTTATTTTCTGTTACCTATTTCTCTACTTTTTCCCATATTATTTTTTCCCTTTATCTATCTTAAATTTTGAAAGATACGAAGTACCATAATGACATTTCACATAATGGCGTTTCACTTTTATTACATTAGTATTTTGTTAAGATACAATGCAGTGTGATTGTGAGTAATTATGGGTGCGGGGTTCGTTAATTAAAGACCAGGTGGAAAAGGGGCGGGGAATGCTAGCGGTTCTACGGTCTGCTGTTTTTCATCGCGACCCAGTTAGGTCTTATGTATTACCCACACGCCCCATATGGACACTGTTATAAACTAATCAGTTGCTTTTTACGCCAGTACGATTTTTTTTTATTTTCTGTTACCTATTTCTCTACTTTTTTCCATATCATTTTTTCCCCTTTATCTATCTTACATTACTAAGATTTTGAAAGATACGAAGTACCATAATGACCCTTGCTCCGAAGAACCCAAATCAAAGGGCGAAGGTGCCAGTACTTACCTTGGCCCTGGCACTGGTAACCCAAGCTACGCCACTTGTCATTTCTATAATGCTTTTGCAACAACACGCGGGTTAGTTTGCAGCAGCTGATGCTCTAGTTGTCAAGGATACAGGAAGCTCGCCATCAGAGGAGAGACGGAAGCAGAAAATAGAACTTCTTGCTTTTATGTCGTGCGTGGCATTGAGGAAACAAGTTGATATATTCAGTGAAAATGAAAGAAAGAACAGACTTCGAACAAAGATTATATAATCTTTGCCTCTAACGTACCTCTCTATATCACAGCCTTTTATAGAATGCCTTGTTTACGGAACCACCCAACTCTTCTCCATTACTTTAGTCTGTTTTTTCTTTTTTTCTTTTTTTCTTTTTTAACCCATGACTAGCTATAATAGCCTGCACCCACTCGAGCCAAGTACCCAGGTGGAGAGCTAATGTTTGCAGAGATAAACGGGGAAATCTTTGCGGCGCATGAGGTTTTATCATGCAGTTCCGCTGGAGGATTTTCGGCTGAAAGGATGGAGCTTTGCAATAATCAATGAGCAGATAAGTGCATGTGTGTGTGTGTGTGTATGTGTGTGTGTGTGTATGTGTGTGTGTGTAGTATATATATTTATATATATATATATATATATATATATATATATATATATATATATATAAATATATATATATATATACATATATATACAGACAAAAAAAATAGTTAGATAGACAGTTAGATAGATAGAGATCCATCCATCCATCCATATAGACATAGATATAGGGATAAGATATTTAAAAAAATATACTGATGGGTTTAGAACCTGCAGGCGTGTGTGCAAGCTTGTGCTTTTTTTTGCGATGTATCTACCCACCAACATGACTAAAGCCAAATCAAAGAAGTCTTCTTCAACGGAATAGACAAAACAATTCATGAGACACGCGCCGCACCAATAGTCGAAGCTCGCCCACCCCCGGCGTGCACCTGTGTAAGTGTGGGCGTTTACATTCGAACGCCGTGCAAGAACTCGAGTCCCAAGTGAAGTAAACAAGTCAGAGCTTTGTAAACAACAGGTAGCACACCTTGAGCGCGCGAAAGATCCGGACCGAAATCTTCATATTTATCTTAGACTTTTTCGAGTTTGCAGGACAAATATTTATTTTCTTTGCTTGATTTATTTCTCTTTGTCTTTTCTTTGGAATCTTTTCTTCCGTTCGTTTATTTTGCTGTCTTTTTTTTCTGTTCAAATCACAATTTGAACAGATTTTTTTTCCCCACGTATATCTGAATATAGCTTGTCATAATTATCGTAATGAAATCATTATTATCACCATTATCATGAAAGCTCAATCTTCTCATTATCCTCCCTTTATCAACTAAAAGGCATTAAGAGAGCTCAAACTTCTGCTAACATGCAATGATAAAAAAAAATCCTTTGTATGCATTTTAAATTCTTATCACCAATCATATCACCACCAAAATTAAATCAATAGATTACCAAATGAAAGAGAAAATCAGTATCAGTAATAATAATGATAATAATAATAATAATAATAATAATAATAATAATAATAATAATAATGAGAATAATAATAATAATAATAATAATAATAATAATAAAGATGATGATAATGATAATAATGATAATAATAATAATAATAATGATGATGATAATAATAGTAATAATAATAATAATAATGATAAGAATAATAATAATAATAACAGTAATAATAATAATAATAATAATAATAATAAATATAACAATAATAATAATAATAATAATAATAATAACAATAATAATAATGATAATGATGATATAAACACGAATAAAGAAATAAAATAAAAATAACGTCATCCTGAATCCGGTCACCTGACCATATCACAACAAAAATCTAATCCTTTGGTTCCTGGGCCATAGACAACCCACCCATAAGATTTCCTTACAGTGCATCAATCAATTTTAGCGTAATCGCACTGACTGACTACCAAACATCGGCAAAAACATTTTCTCTTTAGATAATTACAAAGATAATAGTCTCTTTGGTCTGAATAACTACAAGACCACCATTAACGCATACATTTCTTCCCTTTAAACGTATAAGACCACCATTAACGCTTACATTTCTTCCCTTTGAACATATAAGACCACCATTAACGCTTACATTTCCTTCCTTTAAACATATAAGACCACCATTAACGCAAACATTTCCTCCCTTTAAACGTATAAAACCACCATTGACGCATAGATGTCCTCCCTTTTAATATACAAGACCACCATTAACGCACACATTTCTTCCCTTTAAATACCGCCAAACACAAAGGCAAAAGAGAGACAAGCAGCCATGTTTATCGTCAGCGAGAAGCACTTACCATGGCCAATACGCTACACCGGAAGCACAAAGGCGAAAGTCAATCACTGTTGATTAGGGGATAAGCTATGAACAACCCTAATGCTGGAGCTGATTGCTGGCGTCTTGTGTGTGTGTGTGTGTGTGGGTGTGTGTGTTTGTGTGTGTGTGTGTGTGTGTGTGTGTGTGTGTGTTTGTGTGTTTGTTTGTGTGTGCGTTGTGTGTGTGTGTATGTGTGTATGTGTGTTGTGTGTGTGTGTGTGTGTGTGTGACAAGAGCCCCGGATTGTATGTATGTAGTTGTGTGTTTTCTTGCGGGAGTTAAATCATGTGTGTGTGTGTTTTGCAAAAG
>BOPN01002017.1:135000-140000 GCA_017312705.2 Penaeus japonicus | reverse complement strand
GGGGACACAGGAAGGCTAAGGATAGGGGGAGGGGAAGAGGTGGTGATGACGGTGCCCTGGTTAGCGGCGGATTTGGGGGGGGGGGGGGAAATTAGTTTAAGGAAGGAAACAGCATGGTTGGGTAGGGGTGGGGGGGGGGGGTCTTAACGAGGGAGGGAAATCCTGGGCGTAATTTCTAGGCTATTGTGAGACGCGTTTATTCATGTTTTCGATGCGGTTTGTATTGTGAGGATGTGGGAATTAGGGTGGGTGGGGGGGTAGGGGGTGGGGGTGTTGGGAGGGGAGGGAAGGGGGGAGGAGTGTGAGGGGATACAATAAAGTGGGAGGGGGGGTTGGAGTTGGATATGTAAGAGGGAGGGGGTTGTGTGTGTGTGTGTGTGTGTGTGTGTGTGTGTGTGTGTGTGTGTGTGTGTAAGTATGAGGACTGTTAGTAGGGAGAATCAGATGCAGAGACATAAACACACGAAGTTAATCAAGCAAGAAATATGAACAAATGAATACAAAGAATTAACCAAAAGAACGCAGATTCCTCGCGGAAGAATACACCGAAAATTCCAGGGAAAAAGTTTTCAAAATGTAGGGGGGAGAAACACCGAACTATTTTCAGAGCAAACATGAGGAAAAGATCTCGGTATAGGTAAGTTGTAACATCGTGTACTCTGCTCTTTTTGGTTGATAACTTTTCCGTGGAGTGTTTATTCTCGCTGAAGATGTGTGTACCATTTCAAAAGTTTTCCCTTTCTAGGCCTATGATCATTCTTCCTCCTCTACTTGTCTTGGCCGTTTGTTTGTTTTATGTTTGATTTGCTTTCGTTTTGTGTTTGTTTGTTTTTAACGATTTATCTTTTTGTATGATTATCCATCTTTATTCCTAATTTCTCTACTTCAGAATAATCGTGTCGCTCCCGCGTCCCACTACGACCAGGAGCGGCGACCTTACCTTGCATCCTCGGCGCGGGTGAAGAGAACCACCGCCCTCGCCGTGGGCTTCTTCAGGAGGCTCATGACGATGTCCTCGTAGAGGCGGTGGTCGGCGTTGTGCGGGATCTTCTCCGAGACGGCGATGCAGATGTTCCTCGCGCCCGCCAGGTTGTGGATGACCTCGATGCCGAACTCGCCGTAGGAGCCCTCGGAGTAGATGGTGGAGATGTAGGACCAGTTGAAGAGCTGCATCACGTCCATCATCGCCATGGCCTGGAAGGTGTCCGGCGGGACCGTCCGCGCGAAGAACTCGTAGCGGTCCTTGTCCGAGAGCGCCCTGGCGGTGGAGGCGGGGCTCACCTGCGGGATGTGGAACAGGCGGAACAGGTTGGCCACCTGGAGGCTCACGGAGGAGTAGGAGCCGCCGACGACGCCGCGCACCGGCTTGGCTCGGTACTTGACCCGTGGCTCCTTCCCGTCCGAGCACTCTAGTCCCGAGGTATCCAGCGCGTCCAGCGACACTCGGATGAATTCCAGCGATTGGTTGAGGGCGTACGTGTCCCTAGAGCAGGTGTCGAGGATGTGGACGCCCAGCGTGATGTTCGGCAGGAGCTTGGGGTCCTTGTTGATCAGGTCAACCGCGTACAGCATCGCCTCCAAGCGCTGCAGGCCGCGGTCGTACACGGCGGACGAGCATGGCGTCTTGTCCCCCTTCTCATGCACGGGGAAGAGCCCCCCCAGAATGAGGTCACCGTCCAGCTGCACCCCGGTGGCCGCGACCTCCGACCTGATCTGACCCATGAACAGCGCGACGGACGCTAGCCAAGATATCCAAGCCCATGCCAGAACTGTCGCCTCCACCCTCCTGTGGGCAGACATCTTCCTGGGGTCGGGGCACCGCGCGGGTCTCGCACGTCTTGGCCGCCTGGCGAAAACCTGGAACGAGAGAGAGATTGCTGTTGAGGCGTTTTCCTTTCTTCTCCAAGACGAGAGATGACCTGTACTAAAATACCATTATCTATGCATGTTATGTTCTAACCAGTATAAGTAATGGGGGATATCTAAAGCTTGCAGCAAGTAGATGCACTACAATACATTTAATGCTGTGTATATACAGTGTATTCAGTATGATGCTTCTCTTATTATTCCCTCGCATGTGTCAACATGGATAGAAATGTTCAGCAACTCAAAGTCGAGATACAACAACCGCAAAGAATTCCAAGTCGAAGTGTTTGTTCCAGATTTTGATATTTCACGAGCAAATATTGCAATATTAATACTAGTAATCACAAAGCGAAAGGCGACGGCGTTTGTCCCGAATTTCAAAATTAACGAGCTAAGAAATTAAACGCGCTTAATTAAGTGCATGAAATAAGGGTACACAATTCTAAAATAATATTGTCTCATGCAATTGCAGTTTCATGGGTTGCTAACTTTGCAATTTTTTGTTGCTTTTAAGCTAAATCCCAGCCAAATGTTACGAAGATTTAAAAGGAAAAAAAAGTTCAGGATTAACTCAAAAAGATTTTTCCTCTGGCTGTCGCTCTTGATTTTCTTTCTCTGCAAAGTTAGAGAAGTAGATTTTTTTTCCTGCACCGGAGCACCAGTATCCCATTATTTATCCCATAATTACGAGCGATAGAAACAGGGCAGAAATGTAGAAAAAAAAACTATAACACAACTTTTTAAAAAAGAAAATCGGAGAAAAAAGTAATACTAGTAATAATAAATGAAAAAAAAACTTTTGGTAAAGTCGTTGCAACTCTTTTCATCTCTCGCCATCTTTCATTTTTTATGAACTTTGATGCGCCATTCACCAGTGATGCACTTTCCCTCCTCGGTCAGGACACTGGTCTCGGTCTTTCAACCTATGTTTTATTGGCTGCTGATCTGTCCCCCCCCCCCTCTCTCTCTCTCTCTATCTATCTATCTATCTATCTATCTATCTATCTATCTTTCTCTCTATCTTTCTCTCTCTCTCTCTCTCTCTCTCTCTTTCTCTTTCTCTTTCTCTCTCTCTCTCTCTTTCTCTCTCTCTCTCTCTCTCTCTCTCTCTCTCTCTCTCTCTCTCTCTCTCTCTCTCTCTCTCTCTCTCTCTCTCTCCTCTCTATCTATCTATCTATCTATCTATCTATCTATCTCTCTCTCTCTCTCTCTCTCTCTTTCTCTCTTTCTCTCTTTCTCTCTTTCTCTCTCTCTCTCTTCCTCTCTCTCTCTCTCTCTCTCTCTCTCTCTCTTGTGTGTGTATGTGTGTGAGTGTGCGTGTGTTTATGTGCGTGCGTGTATGTGTATGTGCGTTTGTATGTATGTATCTGTGCGTGTGTGTGTATGTGCGTGTGATTGTACGTGTGTGTATGTGTGTGTGCGTGTGTATGTGTGTATGTGCGTGTGTGTGTATGTGTGTTCGTGTGTGTGTATGTGCGTGTGTATGTGTGTGTGTGTGTGTGTTTGTGTGTGTATACTGATAGATAGATAGAGATAGATAGATAGAGAGAAATTTATTATATATGTATATATATGAATATACACAGACGAATTTTGTATCTTTACATCAATCTATTTACTTACCTCAATCTACAGTAATAAACCTGTTGATTAACTTACATCTCTCTCGATCTGCCTAATCTACCTACCTATCTATCTACCTATCTATCGATCTTGATTTCCCTTCTCCTACCCCTCCTTCCACCCCCCCCACGCACATCCTTGCCTCAATTTCCAATAGATAAAAACCCAGTTAATTCCATAGCGGTTGAGGCACTTAGGCAAACTAATAATACTCGAATAATGAGCTCATTGTTTGATCTGTCCGAGCAGCTTAAGGACAGATTGTTACGTTATTTGCCGAGAGTAAAGATGGGCTTGCGAGGTTGACTTCTTTTCTCTTGGTGTGTGTCTGTGCTTGTGTGGGGGAGGGTTTTTTTGTGATTGTGTGGGTGTGGGTATGTTTGTGTGGGGGTGGGGATGGGTGTGTTTGTATGGGGGTGGGTGTGGGGGTGTTTGTGTGCTTGTGTGGGTGTATGTTTGTGCTTGTGTGAGGGCGTGTTTTTGTTTTTGTGTGCTTGTGTGTGTGATTGTGTGTTTGTGTTTGTGTGCGGGCGTGTTTGTGTGTGTGTGTGTGTGTGTGTGTGTGTGTGTGCATTTATGTGAGTGTGTGTGAGCAGGCACTCATCGGAATCTGTTTGCATTCATATCGTTAATTAATAAAGCATCTGTCCCTATCATGTTCACAAAAATAAAACGTTTTGGTCTGGGTCGCCCATGGTTTATCTGGTCAAAGTCTTTCCATTAAGCATATTTTAATGTCTTTTGTTCTATCCTGTCATCATTTTCATACTGTTAGTCTTTTGTTCCATCTATTAATAGATTGTTCCATTACATTTGTTAGTGATGTCGCTGTCACAATAATCTCATAATTGATTATTGTTTATCAACCCGAATAATCGTATTTGTTACAAAAAAAAAAAAAAAAATCGTACACACATTCAGTTTTAAATCGTTTGTATTTGTCAGTCAAATTGATCCAGCGATTTTTGTTGATAATATAATTCTGACATTTTATCTAATTTGTCATATGTTATTGATGGTTTTGGCCTTTATTTGTAATAGCATATATTTTGCATACAATTTATACTGAAATCAAGTCATCATAATACCATCAAATTTAATCTAATTTAGTTTAACCATAACATCATAGCTATTATCGTACCATCAGATCACATAACACATAGATCAACTTATTCTCGATATCATAACACCATAATTATCAACATTCAGCTCCCTTTTTGCATATTTTACTACAACTTCATTCATAATTCTGTTCCCTCTTTTATTTTTCCCAAATGATGAAATTGGCCAATCTCTTCCGTCCTTATCGCCCCTTGATTCAAAACCACGTGATCGCTAACGGGCCGACGGCATCTCCGAGCCAACATGGCCAATCAATTAAGGATCTTTCGACTAATAGACACTCCCTGATTAACAAACGAGGGCTGGAGGGGGAGGGGGGTACCTGAGGGGGGGTTAAGTTCGTTATGAGGGGTATTTTTTTGTTTTGGGGGGGGGGGTATAGACGTCTG
>BOPN01002017.1:127500-130000 GCA_017312705.2 Penaeus japonicus | reverse complement strand
AGAGAGAGAGAGAGAGAGAGAAAGATAGAGAGAGGGAGAGAGAGAGACGAGAGAGTAGTGAGAAAGGGAAAGACAGAGAGAGAGGAGAGAGAAAGAGCGTGAGAGAGAGAGAGAGAGAGAGAGAGAATGGGAAAGACAAAAAGAGAGAGAGAAAGAAAGAGAAAGAGAAAAACTTGAGGCTTAACACAGTATCCGAATTTCTTGTGGGATGACGCCAGCTAATAATGCCATCTTTAAGCCTCTCTCCCTCTCCTGCCTTTCTTCTCGACTCCATCTCGTCAATCTCCATGCCCCCCCCCCCCCCCGATCCCCATCCCAACGCCTCCCTCCCTATTACATCTCACTACCCCCCTCCCTCCTTTCCTCCCTCTCTTCTCTTCCCTCCTCCCTTCCTTCTCCCTCGCTCATTCCTCTTACCCTTCCGCCCCCTCCTCTTCCTTTCCCCCTTCCTCCCCTCTACTTTCTTCCTCCTTGCCACCCACTCCTCCCCTCTCATTTCCTCCCTTCTCTCCCCCCTCACCTTTCTTCAGCCCCCTCCCCCCCACTCTCCTCCTCCCCACACCCTCCTTCCAACCCCCATCCTGCTTTCCACGCTGGGGAAATGATGCAATATATTTTAATGTCGCCGAATGAATTTTGTCACAAAAGACCCCTTCGAAGGAATCTGGAATATGGAGTGGGAGATTCTGTGTGTGTGTTCGCCCTAAGACCACCTTGAGACATATCTTTCCTGAACATCGCGCTTAAAACTTGTGCGCTTGTATTTTTTTGTTTTTTTTCACAGTTTGTCTCTGGTTATCTTTCTGATCATCTCTCTTTCTTTCTTTCTTCTTTTCACATTCGTTCTGTGTCTGTTTCTGTCTGCCTGTCTCTCTCTCTCCCTCTGTCTTTTTTCTATCTCTCTGTCTTTCTCTATCCCCCCCCCTCTCTCTCTCTTTCTCTCTTTCTCTTTCTCTCTCTCTCTCTCTCTCTCTCTCTCTCTCTCCCTCTCTCTCTCTCTCTCTCTCTCTCCTTCTCTCTCTCTGTCTCTCTCTCTCACTCGTTTCCTCTTTCCCTCCCTCCTTCCCTCCTTCCCTCCCTCCCTTTCTCCCTCCCTCCCTGTCCCTCTCCTCCTCCCTCCCTCCACCCCTCCCTCTCTCGCCCATTGTCATTCTATATCTTCTAGGAAGCATCAAAGACGGAAAGAGAAACAGGATGTAAAAATGTGTAAACGAAGAATGAGATAAAAGAGAAGAGACGTTGTAACGATAAACTATTAATGGAAAACAGACGAGAAGGAAACGGATAAAATGTAAGTGATATTTTCCTTGCGCGGAAATTGAAGACAGGAAAAATAAAAAAATACAGATGCAACAGATTAGATATAAATTCATTGTGATGCATATTTTTTTTAATGAAGTTGGTAGAAGTGGGACAGAAAAAGGATAAAATGTGTATATGAAAGGATAAAACATGGTATATGATATCAAAATAAATAAGAATAATAAGATTTAAAAAATAATAATAAAAGAAAGAATGATGTAATATTAATGGTGGTGGTGGTGATGATGATAATGATGTTGATGATGATAGACATAATGATTGTATTTTTAACATCATTATCATTATTACTATTACTATTATCATTAGCATTAATGATATCATCATGATCATTAACATTATTATCATTTATATTAGTATTACGATCCTTATCATTATGAACATTATCATTATTTTAATTGTCATTATCATTATCGCCCACATTATTATCCCCATTATAATTATCATAATCATTACTATCATTATCATGTTTATCTTCATTCATATTATCCTTATCATCAATATAATCATTACTATCATAATTACTATCATGATTATCATCATTCATATTGTCTTTATCATTATGATGATAATGACAATCATAATGACATGATTATAATGATTGTGATACTATTAATAACACTTGTGGTGACGGCAACAACAATGAAAAACAAATAGTAAAAATAATGACAATAAAACCATTATCATCACCTTCCCTTCCTTCCCCCTCCCCCCCCCCCCCTCCCCCAATTCCAACCTGACTCCCCCCCCCCCCCGACCCCCTACACACACCCCCACCCCACAATCCCTTAAAGAGAATAGCGTGACCTTCAACTTTAAAATCTCATCAAATGAAGACCTTTTAAAGAGCTTTTACGACTCGAAAGGCGTTGTGGTCGAGCTTTCTCGTTTTTTTTTTTTTGTTTTTTTTTTTTTTCGTTTTTTTTTTTTTTTTTTTGATCTTAGCTGCGAATGAGAAGATTGATGGATTGTTTTTATTGTCTTTTATTTTCGTTAACATGGTCTTTATTCGATTTATTGGTACTATTGTTATGATCATTTTCATTACGTCTGTGGCAAATTAAAAAATAATAATAATGATAATAATGATAATAATAATAATAATAATAATAAGAAGAAGAAGAAGAAGAATATATACATATATATTGATTGATTGATTGATTGATTATCTGTATTTTCA
>BOPN01002017.1:110000-115000 GCA_017312705.2 Penaeus japonicus | reverse complement strand
TAATAAATTTCCTAGAGACCGATAACCTATTATCTAAAACTCAACATGGCTTTAGAAATAGGTTATCCTCCGAAATAACGTTGTTACAGATTACTGACCAAATTTATAACAATATGGTAAACTTGCTCATTTTGTGCGATCTTTCTAAAGCTTTTGACAGCGTCAACCACAAAGTTATTCATTACAATTAAAAAAACATAGAACTGATACCCATTGGTTTTGATAGTTATCTAAGTGCAGGAATCCAATCGGTAAAAATTAATGAGAATATATTATCACAACAATGAATCTACATACCTGCCATCTAATACAATACGCCGATGATTCATAATTTCTCCATATTGACTCAGAGAACAACTTAGATGCATTGATAAGAAACATTCCACACACTCTTATTCAAGCAAAGAGATATTTTGACATCAATGTCCTTAAAATAAATCCACAAAAAACACGATGTATCTTTAAAGGTAGTCGGCAAAATTTAGCTAAAATTCCCATAGACATGCCCATAGAAATCGAAAGCTCTCAAATGAAACCAAGCACTTCAGTTAAAAATCTAGGAGCACACTTAAACAGATATATGACATTTGGAGCCCATGTTGACAACGCACATAGAAATGTAATGATAACACTAATATACCTAAAGAACTAGAATCGCGATTATACAAACTCTAGCTCTGAGCATCATTAACTATTGCTTAAATATTTGTGGTTTAATTAACAAAACCCTGTTGCAAAAGGCACAAAGACTTCAAAACTTTGCTGTAAGAGTTTTATTTGGTAATGTTAATAAGTTCGATCACATCACCCCAGTTATTTTTTTAATCAAAATGGTTAAAAGTCCAAGCCAAATGCAGCTATGATACATGTGTTTTCATTCATAAAATCATTCATAGGAATTAGCCACAATGGATCCTGCCCTTACAAACTGTAGGAATCACATCAAGTGTTCTAACATGACAAGTAAATTCTCTTTCTGTTAAGAGATCACACACGGAAATAGGGACACGGCAAATGTTAATATGTGGACCCTGACCTGGAACCTACTACCTCATAATGGTAAATACATCACTGACCTCAATAATTTCAAGACTAAATCAAAAGAACATTTCCTACATTGTCAGTTCTGATATCTTATCATATGTATAACAAATGTATTGTATACCAATTACTTTTGCAATAAATTATATATGTATAGAGAATAACCAGTATAACTCATGGAATGAAGTTTTTTTTTTTTTTTTTTTGTTCAGCGGGCAATCTTGCTAACCTGAGTTCAGATCCTGCACCGCCCTTCCTTGCAAACAGGACACAACTTTGGACCACAGTTAACATGTAGCACAAGAGTCACAAGAGCCTAAAATCTAAATAATCATTTTTAATATAATTTACTCCCCATAGCCCTTCCTCCCTTGTCATCTAACCCTAGAATAGAAAGAGAATAACATGCATTTAATCCTATTCAAAAATACAAGAATTACATCAACTGAGTCATATTTAGCGCGTACGTTCCGTGAAACATGAAACGAAACATTTATCATTTCAAGAAGACGCATTTGCTCGAAGTCTTTTTCTTCCAACGGTGAAATATTTGACCTAGGCGATGACGTTGAAGTAGCTTTGTCGAGCGGGAAAGGATTTGTAGCGATTCCGGACGATAAAGCAAGAATCCATCAGCGTCATAACCTGAACCCAGCCATTCACAACAGTTTTGCTCGTGAGTTTTGCATTTGAATTAATGTATGCAAAAGCTGTTACTGAAACGGCTGTAGAATACTTTAACAGGGTTATGGAAAACCCAGGAAATGGATGGACGCCAAAGTCATATAATTCTAAGATAGAATTAAAGGTAGACTAGTGATTGCCACTTACGATACAGCGTGAGACAAGTGTTAGTGGATATCAGATATTTATATCAGCTCAGACAAGAAAGAAGACCTGAGTAAGCTTTATAATGATTCGGAATTATTGAAGGTGCTGAAAGTGCGAGTAACATTCAGAGCCAAGTTTTCTTTCCTTATTTAATGCGTTAGGTGAAAGAACAGTGGCGTGCATGGATTCGTTTAGATAGAATAAGCATTTCCTTCCTCAATTATCTTGTTGTCTGCATTACTTGCATGTTTTCGTTAGTAATTTTTGTACTAAAACATGGTGCATTGTATTTGTATTTCGAAGGATGATAATTTGTAACCATTTGTTTTATCGCCAGGTTAAGGGGCAGACGTACAACTTTAAAGCAACATTTTAAGAATCTATGTCTTACTATATTTGATAAATTTGTCTTCGCTGCAAACTTTGCAAACTTTCTAGGTTGATTCCAAACTCTCGTTCACTCTACCCACTGCCCCTACCTCCCCTCAGTCCCCCCCCCCTAACCCTTCCTCCTCTCATCTAACCTCCCTTGCCCCCATCCTTCCCCTTCGTTCTCTCTCTTCTATCCTCCGCTATCCCAGCATCCCAACACTCCTTCCCCTCTGCCAATCACCTGCCTCTATCCCACCCTTTCCTCCCCTCACGTAATCACCCCTGTCCCAGCATTCCGACCTTTCTTCCTCTGTCTTCTACCTTCCTCCATACCTCTTTTCCAACCCATACTCCTTTTTCTTCCAACCTCCTTCACCACCCCATCCCAAACTCTCCTCCACTTTTTTATAACCTCTCTTTCCCTCACTCCCCCTTCCCCTCACCCCTACATCCACCCCTAGTACCCTAACCCTTCCTCCTCTTTCTTACAACCTCCCCTACCTTCATATCCCCGCTCACCCCCATCCCACACAATCCCATCCCTTCCTCCTCTCTTTTCCTGTTCCCCCTTCCCCCCCCACCGATTCCTCCTTCTATCCCACCCCTTCTTCCTCTCGCCCCCTATCTTCCTCCTCTCCTCTACCCCCTCCCCCCACACAACCCCATCTCCCCAACCCCCCCTCATCCCCGCCCTTACCTCCCTCCCCTTTAGCATCTATTCTTATCTATGGGACAAATCCCTCTCATGGCTACCCCGAACAACTGAGCCACGCAAGGGAAAGGGGGCGTTTTCAGGGACAGACGAAGCTCTCTGTGCCTCTCTTTCTGCGGTTCACACAGGTCTGAGATCTTTTCCTAACATCTATTTTGACTCTTGTATATAGGTATTTATATATATATATATATAAATATATATATATATATATATATACATATATATACATATATATATATATATATATATATATATATATATATATATATATATATATATATATATATATATACAGTATGTATATATATATATATATATATATATATATATATATATATATACATACTATATATATATATATATATATATATATATATATATATATATATATATATATATATATATATATATATATATATATATATATATATATATATATATATACATATATATATGCTTCGGTTCTAGTGAATATATTAAGTATAATGATGATATATAGATAAGATGGATAATATTTCCACAAAGGGGACAAAGAATAAATGAAAACGAGTCAATGAAAAAGGAAAATAAAATGCGTGTATATGCTTACGTGTCCCTATCCTCGTACATTTCCTTCGCATGCACCGCCCATCGACAGTTTCATTTAGATAAAGCACGCTATTAGACCAACATCGGAACTGGGCACGTGACATAAATGATGAATTATATGCCTTCATTTCCATAAGCAAAACGAGAGCTTTATTCCTCCAATGTGTTGTTTCTTTGTTTCTGGAAAGACTGATATATATATATCACAGCTGCTGGATTTTGGTTTCAGCGTTCGACTGATTCGGGTAAATTGATTTGTTTTTTTCTGATTCCTATTTATCTAAAAGAAGTTGGATTGATGGCTTTGGATCTTTTAATTCATGGATGCGATCTTAGGATGCCTGTTATATAATGGTAAAGTTATGTAATGATAATGCAGTAACAAAATAACAACAGGACAGCAACATTGATAATGATGATATTGATGATAGCACTAATAATGATGATTATGATAATGATAATTATAGAAAATAAATATAATTATAGAAATGATACTGATAACCATATAAATCATAATGATTGTAATACTAGTAATAATAATGATAATGATAATAATCATACAAAAGGGTAATGTTAGTAATGATAATGATAATGATGATAATAGTAATAATGATGATAATAATAATAGTGATGAAAAAATAATAACAATAACTAAAACAATAAAAGTTATGATAACAATAACAACAGCAACAATGATAATGATGATTATTATAACCATCATCACAATTGTTGTTGATCTTTGTCATTATCTTTATCATTGAGTTTATTGCTATCATTTTCATAGTTATTATCATAGCCATTATTGTTGTTATGATTACTGATATCAACAATAGCAACAATAACAATAACAGAGACAACAACAGTAATTAATAATAATTATGATGATAATGATAATGATAATAACAATAATAAAGATGATAATAATAAGAGTAATGGCAATACCAATACTAATACTACTGATGATAGTGATGATGACAATAAAAATAATAGTAATAAAAATAATGATAATAATGATGATGATAATAACAAAGACAGCAAAAACAATAATGATAATGATAGGAATGACAATGATAATAGTAATATTAAAAGTGATAATGGTAGTAACGATAATGAAAAGGATAACAACGATAATGATAAAAGTAATGATAATAGAATTAATAATGATAATGATAATTAGAGTAATTGTAGTATTAGTGATAGAAGTAACAGTAAATGCACAATTATTTTGTTTTGTTTTTTATCAATTTATTACGCTTCAGGACGCAACAGACCTAGTGCATGAAAAATAATCTGATTCATACAAGTGACTCGTGACACATGACTCGCAGGACACGTATGTATAATGTACACTGTACACTTATTAACACCCACCAAAGTAGGGGTGTTTCATGAGAATTAAATCTAAGTGATTATCGCTAAGTAGGTATTTACACACGTCTATTATGGACTGTCT
>BOPN01002017.1:97500-100000 GCA_017312705.2 Penaeus japonicus | reverse complement strand
CTATATTGTGCCCGTGGGATGGTGTAACGTGTGAAGAACTTGAGTAAAATAAAAGAAAGACTAGTGTTATTGTGTGTTTCCTTCGTGCCCTGCTTCGCCTCTCGGTGTTTCCCCTCGGTGGTGTCCTGGACTGCTGTTGTGTTGGGCGCTTCTTGGAGCTGTTCTGGGTTCACGATCCTATGTATAGCAAGCCGTCTGCCTAGCTAGCCAGCCTGGTGTTGGTGGGTAGTAGGTGGGGGTGGCATAACAGTATATACAAACATACATACGTGCATACATATATACATGAATACATACATATATGCATATGTTCATAAATACATACAGATATTCATACATATATACATAAAAACATAAATGTGTACACATGTATACGCACATACATACATACATACATATAATACATAGCCATAAACGCACAGACAAGCACCAACCCATCCAATCATTCAATAAAGAACAAAAAATACAATAACTTTCCGTAATTCTGTCGTATCCCCTGAGAGCATAGAAAACGGAACTGCCCTCAAGAAGCCGACACCTCCAGAACGGCGATTTCTCACTCGGTATTAAGAGAAGAAATGAGGGATTTAGGATCTCTGCGGCAACGAGACAGACCGTAAGGAGAGCGCGGATATGTCGGCGCCGAGCTCGGATGAGAGGGCTTTGCGAGAGAGAGAGAGAGAGAGAGAGAGAGAGAGAGAAAGAGAGAGAGAGAGAGAGATAGAGAGAGAGAGAGAGAGAGAGAGCGATAGAGAAAGAGAGGGGGAGAGAGAGAGAGAACAAGAGAAAAAGAAAGAGAGAGAGTAAAAAAGAAAGAAAGAGAGAGCTACATATATATATATATATATATATATATATATATATACATTTATATATATATATATATATATATATATATAGAGAGAGAGAGAGAGAGAGAGAGAGAGAGAGAGAGAGAGAGGGGGGGGGGGGAAGGGAGGGAGGGAGAGAGAGAGAGAGAGAGAGAGAGAGAGAGAGAGAGAGAGAGAGAGAGAGAGAGAGAGAGAGAGAGAGAGAGAGAGAGAGAGAGAGAGAGAGAGAGAGAGAGAGAGGGGGGGGGAGAGAGGAGGGGAGGGAGGGAGGGAGGGAGCAAGAGGGAGAGAGAGAGAGAGAGAGACGAGGAGATAATGACATCGTGGCAATTCGGGGTCGACGAGCGGAGTGGTAGCGGGGAGGGGGTAGGAGAGGGGGGAGGGGAGGGGTTGGGGAGGTGGATAAGGAGGAAGGTGGGAGGGGCAGGGGAGGAGAGGGGTGGTTAGGGAAGTGTTGGGGGGTAGAGAGTGGAAGGAGAAGAGAGGAGAATGGAGGGAAAGGAGAGAGGAGAGGGGAGGGAAAGAAGAGAGGAGAGGGGAGGGGAGAGAAGAAAGGAGAGGGGAGGGAGAGAAGAGAGGAGAGAGAGAGAAACGAGGAGAGGGGTTGGATAAGCGGGGATAGAGAGGGGCAGGGGAGGGGTGGAAGGACAAGGGAGAGGGTGATAAGGCTGGGGAGGAAAGGAGTGGTTGAGAGGCCACGGGAGGGAGGGGAGAGAAGAGGAGAGGGGAGGGAGGAAGAGAAGATAAGAGAGGTGAGGGGCAGCAAAGAGAGGAGAGGAGAGAGAGAGAGGGGGGGGGGGGCAAAGAGGGGAAGGTTCTATGAACGAGGCCAGGTTACGTGCAGAAAATTCGATGAAGTGTGAGAGAGAGCGAGGAAGGGTGAAGGACACTGCATATCATGTTGCCGGAAGGTCAGGGTCTTTATCAGCAGGAGCGAAGGACCCTTTTTGGCTTCCTCTCCACCTCGGAGCTAAAGTAATTAGTTTCAAAGCGACGGGAACACCTGATTTTTGTTCTATTCATTTCTCTTTCTCTTTATCACGATGCTTTATCACCTCATCTTTTCAGCAATATTTCTCTGCAATATTAGAAAAGGGTATATACGTGTTTCATATTTCTGAATCATTTCGACATATGTGATGTAATTTTCAGTCGAACTGATAATTCTATCTCATCGTACACAATTCCAACGCATTCTATTCATGAAAAAAACATACATAATTAAACATGCATCGAAATACAACAAAAAATATTCATATATTTGCCAAAACCTATCCTCCTCCCACTTAAAAAACTAAACGTGACGTCTAACATTATAAAATACTGCCACTCTCGCTCCTCTAGCTCCCAGTGAAGGATCTGATCGGTAAGAAAAGAGTGCAAAGAGTGATGAATGGACGAAGCTGAGATGTCACCACACCTGCGAGCCGATCTCTCCTCCTCAGAAAGACTGTCTGTCTTCCGTGAGTGCCGACAAGATTTCAATGCACGCCACTCGAGGTTTCACGGCACTCAAGAAAGCATAAGAATTAAAGGTGCCATCCGCTCATGAATGCAACACGTTTCTGCAAATTTTGTTCGTGATTGATTTCCGACGTGGGCGAACCAGTCAAGGTCAGACTCGGGTTCTTCATGGAGCTCGTAAGTGCATAGACTGGCCCTTTCACTTG
>BOPN01002017.1:70000-72500 GCA_017312705.2 Penaeus japonicus | reverse complement strand
AATTCTTTTCCCCTCTTCTTTACCCTTCTCTGTTTCATCCGTTAGCCCCCCCCCCCCCCCCTCACCCTTCACCAAGCCCAAGCTCTGCCACCGCTTCGTCGGGGGAGGATCTCAGATTCAAAGCCTCCTGTCCACACACCTCCCTCCTCTTCTTCTTCCTTCTCCTCTTCCTCCTCTTACTCCTCTTGCTCCTCCATCTCCTTTCTTTCTCTTCCTCCTTCTCCTTCTCTTCATCTACCACCTCTCTCTCTCTCTCTCTTTCTCTTTTTACTCTCTCTGATTTGTTCTACTACTCCCCTTACCTCGTCCATCTCTCTAAGTAACTCTCTCTCTCACACACACACACACACACACACACACACACACACACATATATATATATATATATATATATATATATATATATATATATATATATGTGTGTGTGTGTGTGTGTGTGTGTGTGTGTGTGTGTGTGTGTGTGTGTACACACACACACACATATATATATATGTATATATATATATATATATATATATATATATATATATATATATATATATATATATATATATATATGTATATATATATGTATATATATTTATATATATATATATATATTTATATATGTATATATATATATATATATATATATATATATATATATATATATATATATAGAGAGAGAGAGAGAGAGAAGGACAGAGACAGACAGGCAGACAGAAACAGATACAGACACAGACAGGCATTGATAAACAAAACCAGAGAACCTAAGATAGAAAATGAGAACGAGCGAAAGAGAACGAGCCAGAGCCGATAAAGACTTCAAACCGCACGAGTCAGACCTGGTGGGAATAGTTCTTTTTAAAGGGACTTAGAAGACCCTTAAGTTGGAGCGGAGCCGCTGCCGAGTCCTTTAATCTGAAGGAGAGCCTTGATTCCTGCAGAAGGCGGAATGCTGTGTGATTAGTTGCGATACGGGGGGAGGGAGGGACAGGGGGAGGGGAGGACGGGATGGGGAGAAATGGGAGGGGAAAGAGGGAGTGATAGGAGGAGAAAAGGAGAGTGGAGGGAATGAGAAGGAAGGTCAAGGGAAGGGAGGAGGAGGGGGATGGGGAAAGAAGGATATTTCCTTTTTCTTTGTACCCTCCTCCCTCTTTCTTTCTCTCTCTCTCTCTCTCTCTCTCTCTCTCTCTCTCTCTCTCTCTCTCTCTCTCTCTCTCTCTCTCTCTCTCTCTCTCTCTCTCTCTCTCTCTCTCTCTCTCTCTCATTTTCTCTCCCTTCCTCTCTCTCTGTTCGGCATTTCTATTCCTTTCTTTCTCTCTCTTATCTTCTAGATATTTCTTCTTTCTGGTCCGCTATTTCCTCATCTGCGTTATTTTTTCTTTTCTTTTTTCTTCTTCTTCTTCTTCTTCTTTAAATCTTCGACCTCCTCCTCTTTCTTCCTCCTCGCATCATCTCTAATGTATATTCAAGTGTTGTAAGGCGTGGTTTTAGAAAGCTTTCGCATGAATATAATCTATACAATATGTACACACATATACATAGACTCACACATAAATACGCCCACGCATAAACACATACATGTACATTATGTATATCATCCCCATCCCCACCCCACTCGTTTATCTCTTTCTTTCATTTCTCTCTCTCTCTCTCTCTTCTTTCCTCTCCTTCTTCTTTGTTCTCTCTCTCTCCTCTCCTCTCTCTCTCTCCTTTCCTCTCGCTCTCTCTCCTTTCCTCTCTCTCTCTCTCCTTTCCTCTCTGTCTCTCTCTCTCTCTCTCTCTCTCTCTTTTCCTCTCTCTCTCTCCTTTCCTCTCGCTCTCTCTCCTCTCCTCTCTCTCTTATTTCCTCTCTCTCTCTCTCTGTTCTCTCTCTCTCTCTCCTTTCCTCTCTCCCTCTCTCCTTTCCTCTCTCTCTTATTTCTTCTCTCTCTTTCCTTTCCTCTCTCTCTCTCTCTCTCTCCTTTCCCCTCTCTCTCTCATTTCCCCTCTCTCTCTCCTTTCCTCACTCTGTCTTCTTTCCTCTCTCTCTCTCTCTCTCTCTCTCCTCGTTATTCTCCTCTTCCTGTTCCTCCTCTTCCTTCTCCTCCTCCTCTTTCTTCTTCTTCTCCTTCTTCTCCTCCTCTTTCTCCTCCTCCCTTTCCTCCTCCTCCTCCATATACTCATCACGTGATCATGACCCAATCTTAAGTGGAAATTAAGAAGCAACTGTTCTTTTGATCAGGTTTCTATCCTTATTGATAATTAATTGACGAGCAACACTTTAATATCTTGCATCGTGCCTAATTGGATGAGTGATTTGATTTGCTCATCTCTCTCTCTCTCTCTCTCTCTCTCTCTCTCTCTCTCTCTCTCTCTCTCTCTCTCTCTCTCTCTCTCTCTCTCTCTCTCTCACACACACACACACACACACACACACACACATACTCTTTCTCTCTCTCTTTATCTGTCTATCTTGTTATGTATCTACCTATCTATCCGTCTCCTTTTTTTTCTTTCTTTCTTTCTCTCTCTTTCT
>BOPN01002017.1:62500-65000 GCA_017312705.2 Penaeus japonicus | reverse complement strand
AGGGATGTGTCCACGCGCGCGCGCGTGCGTGTGTGTGTGTGTTTTTGCGTATGTGTTTGTGTGTGTTTGTGCGTGCGTATATGTGTGTGTGTGTGTGTGTGTGTTTGCGTATGTGTTTCTTTGTGTGTGTGTGTTTGTACGTGCATGTGTGTGTGTGTGTGTGTGTGTGTGTTTGTGTGTGTGTGTGTGTGTGTGTGTGCGTATGTGTGTCTTTGTGTGTGTGTGTTTGTAATTGCGTGTGTGTGTGTGTGTGTGTGTGTGTGTGTGTGTGTGTTTGTGTGTGTGTGTGTGTGTGTGCATTAGCCAAAGCAAATAAAACACAAGAGTATTTACTCTATTTCTTACCACCCTATCAAATAAAAAGTAAGCGGGAAAAAGCGAGAAATTCTCATTAGTTAAAACAACAAAGAAACGGCAAGAAAAGGAAAGTATACGATTGCAATGCAACAATCGCCTGCAAACACAAACATTGTGTTTCCATCATCGGTTCGCACGCTAGATGCTGCATCGTTGCCCGCGGGCCGTGCACATGTGCGACGCGCTGTTGACTCGGCACACAACACTGACTTGCTCTTCTACTTCCGGCACGTGGAGTGTCTGCAGGTGGAAGGGCAGGGGTAGGGGAGGGAGGGGGAGGGCAAGGGGAGGGAGAGGGAGATAGGTGAAAGGGAAGAGGGAGAGCGAAGGGTAAGGGAGCGGAAGGGGAGAGGGATTGAGGGAGGGAGTGAGGAGAAAGGAGGTGAGGACGGAGGAGGGAGGGACAAAAGAGAGGTGATAGATAGAGAGGTAGAGAGGAATGTGGGGAAGGAGAGGGATAGGCAGAGAAGGATAGATAGGGAGTGGACGGGGTAGGGAGGGAGAGGGGAAAGCAGGAAGAAGACAGGGAATAGAGAGAGCCAAAGAAGTGAAAGGCGAGAAAAGGAAAAGGAAAAGAGGAGAAGAGAGGAAGGGGGAAAGTAAGGAAGGAGGGAAGTAGGGAGATGGAGAAAAGAAAGAATTGGAGCTAAAAGAAAGAAGTGAGAAGGTCGTTGCCATGGCGGAGGAAAGGGCAGTGTTGGAAACGGTTCAGCCTTGAAATTCAGTTGTTTATATAAGCAATTTTTTTCATCTTTCTCTCTTTAAGAATTATGAGTTTCCTGGGATGAAAGAGGAGAATGAAAAGAAAAAAAGATGATGGAAAGAGAAATAAATATCGTGCTATTAGATGTATGAAAATAAATCTTGGAGAGCAACGGGTTACATGATTCAACAGTTTTTAGTTATAAGTTGAAGGCGCTCTTGAAGAGAGAGGAAGATGGGGAAAGAGAGAAGGAGTAGGAGGGGAGAAAGATAGAGAAAGAGAGGGAGAGAGAGATATTAATCGATAGAGAGAGTGGGAGAGAGAGAGGAGGGGACCAGACAGATAGACAGATAGAGGGGGTATAGACAGACAGACAGATATATAGATAGATAAACAGACGAAGTGATAGATTGAGAGATTGATAGATAGATAGAGACAGAGAGAGAGAGAGAGAGACAGAGAGAGAAACAGAGAGAGAAAGAGAGAGACAAGCAAAGAGAGAAAGAGAGATAAAGAAAAAGAGAGGAAGAGAGAGTGAGAAAGAGGAATAGATAGATAGACAGACCCGTATAGAAATAGAAATCCCGCGTACACAACCCACCCTCATGAAAATACGCAAAGGCATTCAAAGAAAAAAGGCAAAAGACACACAAAAGATGAAAAAAAAAGAGAAAGAAAGAAAGATGTTTATTTATTCAAGTATAGCTTTCAAACTTGATGATAATATGACTTTGAGACGGAATGCAAAATCTCTACTTCTCATCTGCTCAGGTATCGCCGTGATAAGAGAGATAAGAGAGAGAATCGCATTTATGAACAGATACCATTAAATCAATTGGAATTCATGTAGTTTATTATTTATCTTATAATGGCGTTGATCATTATTATCATCATTATCATCATTAATTTCGTCATTATTATTATCGTTATTGTTGTTGTTAATATGATTATCGTAATAATCTTTATTGTTATTATTATCATCAATGTTTATGATTTTGTTATATTTATAGTTGTTATTATCATTATCATAATTCTTATTATTATTATCATTATTATCATCATCACTGTCGTTATTTTCCTTTTTATACTTTGTTAGTGTTATTATTATGATTATTATTATTATTATTATTTTCACCATTATCATTGTTGTTGATGTTATCATCATCATTACTGTTATCATCATTATCAGTATCACTATCATTATTATCATCGTCATAATTATTATAATTTTTAATTATCATTATTACTATCATCATCATTATCATCACCGTCATTTTCACAAAGATGACGATATACACGATAATAGTAACCATCACCATTATCCTCACCATTTCAGAAACAAAGAAACCTCGAATCGACACAGAAGCCGAAGAAATATTGACAAACAAACGCGTCTGGACTCAGGGCGTTTCCTCGCACCAGCCGCGGATTTGTCGCAGT
>BOPN01002017.1:37500-40000 GCA_017312705.2 Penaeus japonicus | reverse complement strand
ATCATTATCATCAGTATAACCATTTTTGCTATCATTGGTAATAGTATTTTAATTTTTATATCTATCATCATTATCATTATCATCATTATCATTCTTATTATTATTATTGTTATTATCATTGTTGTCACCATTATTTTTACTGGTTTGCTATTATAGGTATCATTAGTGTTATCAATGTAAGTATCTCTTATCATTTTGGTGATCCTTGTTATGTCTTATTAATGATATATTCAATATCATATAGTTATTCTCATTTTATCAACCAAATTATTTTCATTTTCATTTATATTTTTGTCATTATCAGCATCACTATCGCTAACGTATTATCTGTATCAATTATTCTCGCTATGGCTCTAACTATTCAAATCTTGTCATTATCGCTAATGTGTTTTATTATCATCATTATAATTATCATCATTATAGGTATACCTTTTATAGTCATGTTTTAATTATTGTTATCTATTTAACATTATTGTTATCCTTATCGTCTTATAAATATCAATATACCTTTTTTCTGTCGCAGTGAATAATACTTTTTAATTGCATTTGATTATATTTTTTGTTGTTTTGATATCTTTATATTGACATCATCATTATTATGACCAATTTCTTTATCATTATGAATATGCCTCTCATTTTTTTTTTTTTTTTCTTTTTTTTTTTTAATCAGCATCTCATCATTACCAACCGGAAGTAGGGCTATCAATATCAACATCATATAAGTTATCTCTATCAATCAGAAATCACGATCAATACCAAAGAATACAAACTGATTAGCCAATCCGGTATAGACGACTCGGTCCAGCCTCAGACCATACGAATGGCGCTTATAGGTTATTTACAGAAATTAGAGTAATTGATTTTCACGAGCGCGGAGAACCTACAGGTGTTCGTGGGCGGGGGAGGGCGGGGGGGGGGGGGGGGGAAAAGGTCATAGTGAGGTGCCTGGAGGATGATCTGGGTTGGGGTGGGGTGGGGGTGGGGGGTCCTGGGTAAAAGGGGGGAGGGAGAGGAAGGGGGAGGGGGAGGGGGTTTGTGTGAAGGGGTAGAGTGGTGGATCTGGGTGGAGGAGGATGGAATGGAGTGAGGGGGATGGGGGTAGGGGGAGGGAATGACCCGGGTGGAAGTGGGTTAAGGGAAAGGAGGGGGGAAGAGGGAGTTTCGAATTGGGGGGGGGGTGTAGGAGGGGGAATAGCATGAGGGCTATAGTAGGGGAGCAGGGAGACTTGGGAGGGCTGAGCGAGAGGGAGGGGGAGAGGACAAGGGAGGGAAGAAAGGGGAAAGACCAAGACAGGGGGTGGGGCGGGGGTGACCACCCTGCGGCCACTGGGACATCCTGGGTGGGGGGGGACTAGTGGGAGACCCAGTGTGGGAAAGAACCAGTAGGAGAGCTAGTGGGCAGGGGAGGGGGGCAGTGTGGAGAGAGCGGGGGAGAGGGAGGAGGAGGAGAAGGGGAGAAGGTAGACCAAAATGGGGGATGAAAAGAAAAACACCAAAGTGGAGGGGAGAGAAAAGACCAAAGTGGCATGACGAGTAAGACCAAAGTGGGGGAGAGGGGAGGGGGAGGGGGATAGGGGTAAGACCTAGTCACGGCAAACAGAAGGACCAGATGAGAAAGTGATAACACAAATGCTTTCATTTTCACGCGAATCGAAAACCATCCAAAATGACCTTTCTTTCTTCTTATCTTTACCTATTTATCCAGACATTTTTTTCCTTTCATTATACATTTGATTATACATCAATACGTTGAATAACAACACCGAGAGAAAGGGCACAGGATTAACTGTTTAACGATTTCCTATATGGCAGAGTGGGAGGGAAAGAGGCAGAGAGAAAGAGAGATAGAGTGAGTGATCATTAATATCATTATTATCATTATTATTATTACTGATATTACTCTTATTATTACTATTATCGCTATCTATTAATACTGTTATTATTGATATCATTATCTTTATTATTGTTATAGTTATTACTATCATTATCATTACTTTTATTCTTATTATCATTATTACTGTTTAATCATCATTATCATTACAATCACCGTTGTCATTATTATCATTATCATTATTATTGATATGATTATTATTATCATTATCATTATTATTGATATGATTTTTATTATCGTTATCACATTGTTATTATCATCGTTAATATTATCAGTATCATTATCATCAGTTTTATTATCATTATCATAATTATCACAATTATAATTTCTTTTCATTATCATCATTATTGCTGTCATTATTATTATCGTTACTATTGATAGAATTTTTTCATCATCATCCTTACTATCATTATCATCATTACTACTATTATTACGATTATCATCATTCCTATTTTCATAATCATCATCATTATTGCCTTCCTTATCATTATCAGTGTTAAATTGTTGTTGTCGTTATTGTTTTTATTTTCATCATCCTTATCCATATAATCATCATTACCATCTTTATTATCACTATCAATATTGCTATTATCATTATCATTCTTATAA
>BOPN01002017.1:20000-25000 GCA_017312705.2 Penaeus japonicus | reverse complement strand
CCTTACCTTTTTCACCTACTTTTCTCCCCTACCTTTCTCCCCTACCTTTCTCCATTACCTTTTTCTCCTACCTTTCTTCCCTACCTTTCTCCCCTACCTTTCTCCCCTACCTTTCTCCCCTACCTTTCTCCCCTACCTTTCTCCCCTACCTTTCTCTCCTACCTTTCTCCCCTACCTTTCTCCCCTACCTTTCTCCTCTACCTTTCTCCCCTACCTTTCTCCCCTACCTTTCTCCCCTATCTTTCTCCCCTACCATTCTCCCCTACCTTTCTCCCCTACCTTTCTCCCCTACCTCTCTCCATTACCTTTCTCTCCTACCTTTCTCCCCTACCTTTCTCCCCTACCTTTCTCCCCTACCTTTCTCCCCTACCTTTCTCCCCTACCTTTCTCCCCTACCTTTCTCCCCTACCTTTCTCCCCTACCTTTCTCCCTTACCTTTCTCCCCTACCTTTCTCCCCTACCTTTCTCCCCTACCTTTCTCCCCTACCTTTCTCCCCTACCTTTCTCCCCTACCTTTCTCCCCTACCTTTCTCCCCTACCTTTCTCCCTTACCTTTCTCCCCTACCTTTCTCCCCTACCTTTCTCCCTTACCTTTCTCCCCTACCTTTCTCCCCTACCTTTCTCCCCCTACCTTTCTCCTACATTTCTCCCCCTACTTTCTCCCCTACCTTTCTCCTACCTTTCTCCCTTACCTTTCTCCCCTACCTTTCTCCCTTACCTTTCTCCCTACCTTTCTGCCTACCTTTCTTCCCTACCTTTCTCCCCTACCTTTCTCCCCTACCTTTCTCCATTACCTTTCTCCCCTACCTTTCTCCCCTACCTTTCTCCCCTATCTTTCTCCCCTACATTTCTCCCCTACCTTTCTCCCCTACCTTTCTCCCCTACCTTTCTCCCCTACCTTTCTCCCCTACCTTTCTCCCCTACCTTTCTCCCCTACCTTTCTCCCCTACCTTTCTCCCTTACCTTTCTCCCCTACTGCTTTCTCCCTACCTTTCTCCCTTACCTTTCTCCCCTACCTTTCTCCCCTACCTTTCTCCCCTACCTTTCTCCCCTACCCTTTCTCCCTTACCTTTCCTCCCTACCTTTCTCCCTTACCTTTCTCCCCTACCTTTCTCCCCTACCTTTCTCCCCTACCTTTCTCCCCTACCTTTCTCCCCTACCTTTCTCATTTACCTTTCTCCCTTACCTTTCTCTCCTACCTTCTCCCTACCTTTCTCCCCCTATCTTTCTCATTTACCTTTCTCCCTTACCTTTCTCCCCTACCTTTCTCCCCTACCTTTCTCCCCTACCTTTCTCCCCTACCTTTCTCCCCTACCTTTCTCATTTACCTTTCTCCCTTACCTTTCTCCCCTACCTTTCTCCCCTACCTTTCTCATTTTACCTTTCTCCCTACCTTTCTCCCTCCCTTTCTCCTACCTTTCTCCCCTACCTTTCTCCCCTACCTTTCTCCCCTACCTTTCTCCACTACCTTTCTCCACTACCTTTCTCCCCTACCTTTCTCATTTACCTTTCTCCCCTACCTTTCTCCCCTCCCTTTCTCATTTACCTTTCTCCCCTACCTTTCTCCCTTACCTTTCTCCCCTACCTTTCTGCCCTACCTTTCTTCCCTACCTTTCTCCCCTACCTTTCTCCCCTACCTTTCTCCATTACCTTTCTCCCCCCCCTTTCTCCCCCTACCTTTCTCCCTATCTTTCTCCCCCCTACATTTCTCCCCTACCTTTCTCCCCTACCTTTCTCCCCTACCTTTCTCCCCTACCTTTCTCCCCTACCTTTCTCCCCTACCTTTCTCCCCTACCTTTCTCCCCTACCTTTCTCCCCTACCTTTCTCCCCTACCTTTCTCCTTATCTTCCTCCCTACCTTTCTCCCCTACCTTTCTCCCCTACCTTTCTCCCCTACCTTTCTCCCTTACCTTTCTCCCCTACCTTTCTCCCTTACCTTTCTCCCCTACCTTTCTCCCCTACCTTTCTCCCCTACCTTTCTCCCCTACCTTTCTCCCCTACCTTTCTCATTTACCTTTCTCCCTTACCTTTCTCTCCTACCTTTCTCCCCTACCTTTCTCCCCTATCTCTCCATTTACCTTTCTCCATACCCCTTTCTCCCTACCTTTCTCCCCTACCTTTCTCCCCTACCTTTCTCCCCTACCTTTCTCCCCTACCTTTCTCATTTACCTTTCTCCCTTACCTTTCTCCCCTACCTTTCTCCCCTACCTTTCTCCCCTACCTTTCTCCCCTACCTTTCTCCCCTACCTTTCTCCCCTACCTTTCTCCCCTACCTTTCTCCCCTACCTTTCTCCCCTACCTTTCTCATTTACCTTTCTCCCTTACCTTTCTCCCCTACCTTTCTCCCCTACCTTTCTCATTACCTTTCTCCCCTACCTTTCTCCCTACCTTTCTCCCCTACTACTTCTCATTACCTTTCTCCCTACCTTTCTCCCCTACCTTTCTCATTTTACCTTTCTCCCTTACCTTTCTCCCTACCTTCTCCCCTACCTTTCTCATTTACCTTTCTCCCCTACCTTTCTCCCCTCCCTTTCTCCACTACCTTTCTCCCCTACCTTTCTCCCCTACCTTTCTCCCCTCCCTTTCTCCACTACCTTTCTCCACTACCTTTCTCCCCTACCTTTCTCCCCTACCTTTCTCCCCTACCTTTCTCATTTACCTTTCTCCCTTACCTTTCTCCCCTACCTTTCTCATTTACCTTTCTCCCCTACCTTACCCTATGATGCCCTCTCTACCTGAGCTTGCTTTTGAACCCGAACGAAACCCAGAGGGCGTCACTTAATCTTCTCTGAGACGAACCTCGCCCACGCAAACAGCTCTCTAGTGTGCAATTAAGCTGTCAAATGTTACTGTTTATAGAGTTGTATTATCAAACACTTTGTAATATTAGGCATTTGTTCGACTTCCTCTCATGCCTCGATACTATTTTCGTAGTATCGAAAGGCTAAGCATTTCTTAACATTTTTGTTATGTCATTTTTTGATTGAATTGACCTTTTTGAGGATATTAAGTGCTTTTAAATTCATTACTTCTCCAGCTGATATTATCGCTCAATTCATAGATTTTCGTCATTATTATCCAAATATATGACATACCACCTCACCGACCTTCTTTTGTTTTTATTTATTCATGAAAGCTTTCAGAGGTGATGTTTTATGCTCTACTTTATTCATATTTATCGTTAGTTTAGAAGTTGTATATATAATATGTATATATATATATATATATACATATATATATAATATGTATATAAATATATCTCCCCTGCCTTTCTCCCCTACCTTTCTCCCCTACCTTTCTCCCCTACCTTTCTCCCCTACCTTTCTCCCCCTACCTTTCTCCCTGCCTTTCTCCCTACTTTTCTCCCCTACCTTCTCCCTACCTTCCCCTGCCTTTCTCCCCCTACCTTTCTCCCCTACCTTTCTCCTACCTTTCCTCCCTGCCTTTCTCCCCTACCTTTCTCCCTACAGCTTTCTCCCTACCTTTCTCCCCTACCTTTTCTCCCTACCTCCCCATTTCCCCTTTCTCCCCTACCTTTCTCCCCTACCTTTCTCCCCTACCTTTCTCCCCTACCTTTCTCCCCTACCTTTCTCCCTTACCTTTCTGCCCTACCTTTCTCATCTACTTTTCTCCCCTATCTCTACCTTTCTGCCCTGTTTTTCTCCCTTACCTTTCTCCCCTACCTTTCTCCCCTACCTTCTCCCCTACCTTTCTCCCCCTACCATTCTCCCCCTTTCTCCCCTACCATTCCTCCCCTACCATTCTCCCCTACCTTTCTCTCCTGCCTTTCTCCCCTACGCTCTCCCCTACCTTTCTCTGCCTTTCTCCCCTACCTTTCTCCTTTCTCCCCTACCTTTCTCCCCTACCCCTTTCTCCCCTACCTTTCTCCTTCTCCTACCTTTCTCCCTACCTTTCTCCCCTACCTTTCTCCCTGCCTTTCTCCCTACCTTCTCCCTGCCATTCTCCCTACCTTCTCCCTGCCTTTCTCCCCTACCTTTATCACCTACCTTTCCCCTACCTTTCTCCCCTGCCTTTTTCTCCCTACCTTTCTCCCCTACCTTTCTCCCCCTACCTTTCCTCCCCCTACCTTTCTCCCCTGCCTTTCTCCCTACCTTTCTCCCTACCTTTCTCCCCTACCTTTCTCCTACCTTTCTCCCTGCCTTTCTCCCCTACCTTTCTCCCTACTGCTTTCTCCCTACCTTTCTCCCTACCTTTCTCCCCTACCTTTCCCCCATGCCTTTCTCCCTACCTTTCTCCTTTCCTGTAGCTGCTCCCCTTTCTCCCCTACCTTTCCCCCGTACCTTTCTCCCCTACCTTTTCTCCCTGCCTTCTCCCTACCTTTCTCCCCTACCTTTCACCCGTACCTTTCTCCCCTACCTTTCACCCGTGCCTTTCTCCCCTACACTCCCCCACATTTTCTCCCCTGCCTTTCTCCCCCACCATTCTCTACCTTTCTCCACCTTTCTCCCCTACCTTTCTCCCCTGTGCTCCCCTACCTTTCTCCCCTACCTTTCTCCCCTACCTTTCCCTTGTGCCTTTCTCCCCTACCTTTCTCCCTACCTATCTCCCCCTGCAACTTTCACCGTACCTTTCTCTACCTTTCTCCCCTACTGCTTTCTCCCCTACCTTTCCCCCCAATACCTTTCCTCCCCTACAACACCCCTGCTTTCTCCCCTACCATTTCTCCCCTACCTTTCTCCCTGCCTTTCTCCACCTTTCTTCCCTACCTTTCTCCCTTACCTTTCTCCCCTACCTTTCTCCCCTACCTTTCTCCCCTACCTTTCTCCCCTACCTTTCTCCCTGCTTTCTCCCCTACCTTTCTCCTCTACCTTTCTCCTCTACCTTTCTCCCCTACCTTTCTCCCCTACCTTTCTCCATTACCTTTCTCTTCTTTCTCCCTACCTTTCTCCCCTACCTTTCTCCATTACCTTTCTCCTCTACCTTTCTCCCCTACCTTTCTCCCCTACCTTTCTCCCTACCTTTCAGCCCCCCGTACCTTT
>BOPN01002016.1:180000-182500 GCA_017312705.2 Penaeus japonicus | reverse complement strand
AGAGAGAGAGAGAGAGAGAGAGAGAGAGAGAGAGAGAAGGTAAAAGAGGCAAGAGAGAGAGAGAGAGAGAGAGAGAGAGAGAGAGAGAGAGAGAGAGAGAGAGAGAGAGAGAGAGAGAGAGAAGGTAAAAGAGGCAAGAGAGAGAGAGAGAGAGAGAGAGAGAGAGAGAGAGAGAGAGAGAGAGAGAGAGAGAGAGAGAGAGAAGGTAAAAGAGGCAAGAGAGAGAGAGAGAGAGAGAGAGAGAGAGAGAGAGAGAGAGAGAGAGAGAGAGAGAGAGAGAGAGAGAGAGAGAGAGAGAGAGAGAGAGAGAGAGAGAGAGAGAGAAGGTAAAAGAGGCAAGAGAGAGAGAGAGAGAGAGAGAGAGAGAGAGAGAGAGAGAGAGAGAGAGAGAGAGAGAGAGAGAGAGAGAGAGGGAAAAGAGGCAAGAGAGAGAGAGAGAGAGAGAGAGAGAGAGAGAGAGAGAGAGAGAGAGAGAGAGGCAAGAGAGAGAGAGAGAGAGAGAGAGAGAGAGAGAGAGAGAGAGAGAGAGAGAGAGAGAGAGAGAGAGAAGGTGGCAGAGAGAGAGAGAGAAGGGCAAAAGAGGCAAGAGAGAGAGAGAGAAGGTAAAAGAGGCAACAAAGAGAGAGAGAGAGAGAGAGAGAGAGAGAGAGAGAGAGAGAGAGAGAGAGAGAGAGAGAGAGAGAGAGAGAGAAGGTAAAAGAGGTAAGAGAGAGAGAGAGAAGGTAAAAGAGGCAAGAGAGAGAGAGAGAGAGAGAGAGAGAGAGAGAGAGAGAGAGAGAGAGAGAGAGAGAGAGAGAGAGAGAGAGAGAGAGAGAGAGAGAGAGAGAGAGAGAGAGAGAAGGTAAAAGAGGTAAGAGAGAGAGAGAGAAGGTAAAAGAGGCAAGAGAGAGAGAGAGAAGGTAAAAGAGGCAACAAAGAGAGAGAGAGAGAGAGAGAGAGAGAAGGTAAAAGAGGTAAGAGAGAGAGAGAGAAGGTAAAAGAGGCAAGAGAGAGAGAGAGAAGGTAAAAGAGGCAACAAAGAGAGAGAGAGAGAGAGAGAGAGAGAAGGTAAAAGAGGCAAGAGAGAGAGAGAGAGAGAGAAAAAGAACCAGAGAAAAAGAAGGGAGCGAGGTGGACGGGACGAAGACTAACTTTCCCAAAGGTCAAGACTTCCGTCATATGCCATGAGGTGAAATCTTTCCTCTTGAAACCGGCCTTCTTGTCCCCGTTAACTCTTTCGCCTCTTCTTCCTTCTTCCTTCTTCTCCTTCTACTTCTATTCTTTCTCTTTATTTTAAAGATTCTATTATCCTTTTTTCTCTTCTTTTCCCATTTTTCTTTTTCTTCTCATTCTATTTATTTTTCTTTCTTTCTTTTTCTTCTTTTCTTCTTTTCCTCTTGTTTCCTTTCCTCTCTCTTCCTCAATCTTCTCATCATCAGCATCATTAACCTCGTCCTCCTCCTCTTCTTCCTCTTCTTTCTCCTCCTCTTCCTCCTCCTCCTAATCCTCCTAATCCTAATTTTTAATCCTCCACATCCTCCTCCTCTTCCTCTTATTCTTCTTTTTGACCTTTCATCATCAGTAGCATATTCCTCCTCCTTCATCTCCTCTTCCTCTTCCCCATCCTCCTCCATCACCACCCTCTCTTCCTCTTCCCCATTCACTTCCACCACCACCTCCTCCTCCTCCTCCCCCTCCTCCTCCACCACCACCACTTCCACCACTACCACCTCATCCTCCCCTCCTTCACCACCATCACTTCCACCACCACCTCTTCCTCCACCACCGCCTTTCCCTCCACCACCATCACTTCCATAACCACCTCATCCACCACCTCCTCCTCCTCCTCTTCCCCATCCTCCTCCACCACCACCTCTTCCTCCACCACCGCCTCTTCCTCCACCACCACCTCATCCTCCCCTCCTCCACCACCATCACTTCCACCACCACCTCATCCTCCACCACCGCCTCTTCCTCCACCACCGCCTCTTCCTCCACCACTGCCTCTTCCTCCACCACCACCTCCTCCTCCCCTCCTCCACCACTATCACTTCCATCACCACCTCATCCACCACCTCCTCCTCCCCTACACCCTCTTCTTCCTCCGCTTCTCCTTGCTTCCTCTTTCCTCTTCTTTTCCTTCCACTTCTTCCCCGTATTCTTCCCCGAAGAAAAGAAACACGTCCGCGCATATTCAATGTACGAGTTGCCAACCTATGCGAAAGTAAACAAAAGGTGGAAAAAAATAGATGTAAAAATATGAATAAAATTTTTCTCTCATCTTTCCTCCGCGTCCCCTTGTCTGTTGGTCTGTCTGGTTGTCTGTCTCCTTATCTGTCTGTTTGTTGGTCTCCCTGTCTGTCTGTCTGTTTGTTTGTCTGTCTCCTTATCTGTCTGTCTGTTTATCTTGTCTGTCTGTATGTTTGTCTGCCTCCTTATCTGTCTGTCTGTTAGTCTCCCTGTCTGTCTCCCTGTCTGTCTGATATCTGTATATCTGTCTGGTCTCTCTATCTCTCTTTCT
>BOPN01002016.1:165000-170000 GCA_017312705.2 Penaeus japonicus | reverse complement strand
ACAATTACTATCATTATCTTTATTATTGCTAATAATCCCACTATCATTTTCATTGCTATTTGTTATTGTTATCATATTATCATTGTTATGATTATCATCATCATCATCCTCTTTAATCTTCCTACCATTATTATCGATGTTATAATTATCATTTTTATTTTGTTATTATTCTTCTTATTATCATTATACTCATGTTTTGTTATCATGATTACTGTCAATATCGTGATTATTCTTATCACTTTCATTATCATTATTATCATCATCATTTTTAACATCATTGTTGTTATTATTATTACCCTCACTATCATTACTATTATCATCATCATCATCTTTTTCATTTTTATCATTATCATCATTATCATCATCATCATTATTATCAGTAATAGTAGTAGTAGTCATTATCATTGTTATTATCATCATCATGTTTTTTTTATCAGCTTTATCGTTCTCATCTTTATCATTATTATTATGCTCATTACCATAATAACTATTATCATCATTATAACTAGTGGTAGTATCATTATTATCATGATATTATTATCATATTATCATTATCATTATCATTATCATTATTATTATCATTATCATCATTATTATCATTATTATTACTATTACTATTATCATCATTATTCTTCTTGATCTTCTTATCCTTCTGTTACGATCATTATCATTGTTTTTTTATTGTTATCATTATCATTATCATGATTATCATTATTATTATCATGAAAAATATTAGTATTTTAGTATCATCATTACTGTCACTTTGGTTATTAATATCATTATTAGCATCTTTATTATGATTAATATTGTCACTATTATTATCATCATTATCATCAATTTTATTGATATCATTATCATTGCTACTATTATTACCTTCATAATCTTATTACATTCATTATTTTCATCATTATTATAATAGTCATCATAATTCATTTATCATTATCATCATCATTATTGTTGTTAGTATCGTTATCATTTTAACCATTATTATTAACATTGCTATAAATATAGTTCTTGATTTCATTATAATCTTTATTATTGCTGTTATGTTAATCATCTCAGTCATCTCCGTCATCAATACTAGCGTTGCTATCATGATCACGAACAGCAGCAACAAACATTGTTCATTCCCATACAACCTCATAATACAGGACCATACACCATTATGTATTCTCATATATCATCATATAACTTCATACACCATACATTATTGTATACCCTCATACATCACCATGCAACTTCATTCATCTTGATATGTCATCACACATCTTCCCCATACAAAATCATTGATCATCACCATACATCATCATACATCCAAGTACATCACCATATAAAATCATGCATCATCATTCATCACTATACATCATCATATATCACCATACAACATACATCACCATAAATCATCACACATCACCATACTTCATCACACATCACCATACCTCACCAAACATCATCACACATCACCATAAATCAACACACATCACCAAACACCATACACCACCATACTTCATCACACATCACCATACCTCACCATACATCATCACATATCACCAAACACCATACATCATCACACATCACCATACCTCACCAAACATCATCACACATCACCAAACACCATACATCACCATACAACCCCACAGATCTCCATCCCTTAATTCAGAACTCTTGCCTCAGTCTCAAAAGATGTTTTCGTACCAACCGCCATGTCATCAGTTCTAATATAAATAAAAAAAAGTTTTTGATAATGAAACCTTGATTACGCCTCACCTTTTGATTCGTATTTCTGTCTGTAATGAGTAACGATATCTATCCGTTTATTCATTTGATTAATATTCACACTGATCTGTTATATTTGTCTGTATATATTATGTTATTAGGATCTTAGTCTTGTAATCTATTAGGCATCAGCGAATGATGATAAATTCTTATGCCTGTGATTTATTAGATAATCCTATGTTTTATTTTCATTTCATAATCAATTGTGATTATTAAAGTTGACGTAATTTTGCCCTCATTCATTTTCTTTTTGCTTGGAAATGTTACAGAAAATGGAAGGGAATCTAGAGGCCTAAATCTGTACCCACCGTGAAGCCGCAGTTACCAATCAGTGATTATGGGACAGATTAATCAAGATATGACCGTTCTGCGTTCGTAAATAAGGTGCATATCTCGTTACTTGGTATTTTTCATTATCAATATTGTCATTTTCGGTTTTCTTCTCTCTCTCTTTTTCGGCTTCTTTCTCCGTTGTCTATCGGTTTGGTTGTTCGTTTCTTTCTTCTTCTTCTCTGTTTCTCTCTCTTTTCTCTCTCTCTTCTCTCTCTTTTTTTTCTCTCTCTCTTTCTCTCTCTCTCTCTCTCTCTCTCTCTCTCTCTCTCTCTCTCTCTCTCTCTCTTTCTCTCTCTCTCTCTCTCTCTCTCTCTCTCTCTCTCTCTCTCTCTCTCTCTCTCTCTCTCTCTCTCTCTCTCTCTCTCTCTCTCTCTCTCTCTCTCTCTCTCTCTCTCTCTCTCTCTCTCTCTCTCTCTCTCTCTCTCTCTCTCTCTCTCTCTCTCTCTCTCTCCTCTCTCTCGCCCTCCCCTCCCCGCCCCCCTCTCTCTCTCTATCTATCTATCTATCTATGTCTCTCCCCCTCTCTCATCCCACTCCCACCCTCTCTCTCTCTCTCTCTCTCTATCTATCTATCTATCTTTTCACCTCTACCCCTTCCTTCCATCCTTCAATTCTCTGTATATCACTACTCTCATTCTCCTATCCCTTCTTTTTATTGCACCTGAATCCCCCTTCCATTACCCACAACTCACCCCCCAACCCCTCCACATTCCACCTGCAACCCCCTCTCACCCTCCCCCCCCTCCCCTCCCCTCCTTCCACCAAGCTACGTCCATCCAGACATAAGTCAATTATCGATCACATCAGGATATACGTCAGAGTTCATCCCCCTCCCCCCTCCCCCCTCCCCCAACCTCCCTCTCTCCCCCTTCCCCCCAACCTCCATCTCTCTCCCTCCCCCCGCAACCTCCATCCCCCTCCCCCTCCTTCTCCATCCGTTTGGTCCTGTGTTTAATGGCTGAGGGTCCCTTTTATAGCCTATGAGCAGAGGGGGTGATAGTTATATGGGTGGAGAAGGGGGGAGGGGGGAGGGGGAGGGGTAATGAGAGAAGGGGGAAAGGAGGAGGGAAGGAGGGAAGGGATAAGGAGAGGGGGTGTAGGAAGGGAGGGGGCGGGAGCGGAGAGTGGGGAGAGGGTATCTACAGGTAGCTGATTTTTCTATGATTATCAATATTAGTTTCTGTGTCAATATTTTTTTCTCTCTCTCTCTCGTTTCATCTTTATCAGTCTTTATGTTTTTTCTATTCATATATCTATCTGTCTCTATCTGCATATCCATTTACATCTCATCTTATGTCTATATCTGTCTATCTCTATATATCTACTCCTTTCTTTCTCTTTCTCTCTCTCTCTCTCTCTCTCTCTCTCTCATACACACACACACTCACTCTCTCTCTCTCTCTCTCTCTCTCTCTCTCTCTCTCTCTCTCTCTCTCTCTCTCTCTCTCTCTCTCTCTCTCTCTCTCTCTCTCTCTGTATATATATATATATATATATATATATATATATATATATATATATATATATATATATATATATATATATACATATACATATACACAATCTAACATACACACACACACACATACATATACACACACACACACACACACACACACACACACACACACACACACACACACACACACACACACACACACACACACACAATATATATATATATATATATATATATATATATATATATATATATATATATATATATATATATATATATATACATATATATATATATATATATATATATATATATATATATATATATATATATATATATATATATATATCCCCCTCTCTATCTGTCTATCTGTTCCTTTCTCTCTCTCTCTGATAGCATACATGTTTTAATTTCACCCAAAAATTAGATCAAACATGATAAATCAATATAGAGAAATATCAAACAATTGTATTTAATTCTGCTTAAAAAGGAGATTGATGTTTATTTAATTTCATGTTTATTTCAAAATGGAGTTTATTACTCTTAGTTTATTTAGTGTTTGGTAAACAAGTTGATTCAAAATTACGGTATACATTATACAGGTACGATATATACATTGTAAGTGTATCCATATATCCATTATGGTATGAGAATTAAAAAAGCATAGACAATGTTTTAAAGAACGTCAAATATATATATACTTTTTTATATAAAAACAACTAACATGCTTGATTAATGACTTATCATATACTTGGAGGAATATATTAAAAAGTCTAAAATGTGTAAAATACTTTTATATTTTCTTTATATATATATATATTGTAAAACAGTGAAATGTTGAAATTCCTTTTCAACCTTTTTTTCAAAAAGTCCTGATATTTTACTATTCCTTTTAATATGGCAGTGGCACCGTCTCTTTCGTATATCACTGTCCAGACTCTTTCACTTTAATCTTACGTGTAACAAAAATAACAAAATCTATATTTCTTATTTACACTTAAACATGATTTACATATCACTCAAGAAGACAGGTTGTGTAAACACGAGGCAGCAACGAGATTCACAGTTTGCGCTCGAGGGGTGGCTGGCGAGGTAGGGCACCGTGTTCGAAATTTGCTTTTTTCTTGGATTCTCTCTTTCCTTCCCTCTTTCGTATTCTCTTACTTATGTTTTTCTTTCTTTGTTTTGTTTGGTTTGGTTTCACTTTGTTATATTTATGATATTTTTCCACTTATTGTTGTTGTTTTTTTTCTGTCTTTTTACATTTTCTATCCCCTTTTCTCGTTTCTTTTCTTTTTTTATTTGATTTCTCTCTCTTGTTGTTTTATTATTTTGTCATCCCTCTTTATTTTTTTCTATTCATCTTCGTTTTTTTTCTTGTTTTCGTTCTCTCTTATCTTCTGTATTCACCCTTTCATGCCATGGCTTCATC
>BOPN01002016.1:147500-152500 GCA_017312705.2 Penaeus japonicus | reverse complement strand
TATATATATATATATATATATATATATATATATATATATATATAAACATATATATACATGAATCGAGTTCATAATGACAAATGCGTGTTTAGATATTCAGTCACATTCATACCTTTCTCCCATATACCTATACACCCATCCATACATACCTATAGATTCCAGATTCAACAAACAATCAAGAAAAAAACAAAACAATCAACCTGTGTCGTTCGATCACCGCGAAAAAAACAACAAAACCATCGACACGAGACAGGAATGGTAACCAGTCTCTCTCTCTCTCTCTCTCTCTCTCTCTCTCTCTCTCTCTCTCTCTCTCTCTCTCTCTCTCTCTCTCTCTCTCTTTACCTGTTGGTGTAGGTCGTGTGGTTGGTGAGTTGGCCTCGGTTGTCCCACACGAGGCCAACTGGCCCGATGGCCCTCAGCATCTCCCGGGCGATGTGGACGCCCAGGCTACCGTACATCATGGGCCTGGGGGAAAGGGGGAGGGGGAGGGAGGGTGGGAGGGGAGGGGAGGGGAAGGGAGGGAGATGGATGAGTGAATAGAACAAAGATCATTCCTAAGAATAATGATGAAGATCAATGAATTGATTGATATAGATAATGAAACAAGTAAATAGATAAACTGACGTATAAACAACTATATAGATAATTAAAGAAATCAATAAGCGAATTAATCAATATACAAATGAACAAAGAGACATTGATGCATTGGTACAAAAACAACAAACAAACTAGGAAATGAATTATTAGAATCAGAAAAAGCAAGCAAAAAGACCCCCACCCCTTTAGTAAATATATATAGGCAAATAGATCATTTCCCTGCCAAAAAACTGAAAATTATCCCCACCAAAAAGGCTAAATTACTATAATAACAATGATAGTAATAACAATAGGGATGATAATTATGATAATAATATCAATGATAATGATTATAATGGTATAATAATAAGAATAGTATTAGGGATGATAATATGGATGATAACAATAGATATGATAAAATGATGATGGAAATAATGACGATGATGATTATAACAATCATAATGATGATTATACTGATATTAACAATAATAATAACAGTGATGATAATAATAATAATAATAATAATAATAACAATTATGATATTAGAAATAATAATAACGATGATATCAATAGTACTCATGACAAAATTAAAAGAGAGAAATAAACAAACAAACCAAATAAACCCTTTTCTCATATAAATCCCCAAAGAAACAAACAAAAACCCAGCACCCCATCCCCTATACACCCCCCCCCTTTAAAAAAAAAAACTCCCTCCCCTCCCCTCCCCTCCCCTACCCAAAAAAAAAAAAAAAAAAAAAAAAAAAAAAAAAAAGGGACAGAGGAGACCAAACTCCGAAGCCGCGTCGCGTCGCTCACAGCGGGTAATAGCGATGGAACAGCGGCGGATTAAGTAAGTGCGGCGGGATGACGATCGTGTTAGCCTTGTGACTGTAAGCGACTGAATCCCCTGTCAGAGCGTGGATCCAGGGGGATTCCGGGAGGGGGTTTAAGAGCTTCTTCTCCAGTTGCCGCTGGACGTTCTGTATCGAATCCTGCAGACAAGAAGGAAGGGGTGGGTGGTTAGGAGGGTGGACCGGGTGGAAGGAAGGGAGTGAGGAAGGTTTGGCGCGGGTGGAGTTTGTGGGTGGAGTGTGTTTCGTTGGTGTGGGTGGAGTGTTTTTTTTTTGACGGAGGGGGGTGTAAGTGAAGGGAAGTTGTGTGGTATTATTGGTTGTGTGTTGGTAATTGAATGTAAATATTTAAACTCATGAATATATAAATACTTTCATAAATGCACGTCGGTATAGATTAATATATATACACGCACACGCATAGACAGACACTTTCGTACACACTTACACCTAAACGCATACACACTCATACACACACGCAAACACGTGCTGTGTTCGTGCACGCAGTAAAATACAGTAATTTAAGATACAAATTTAGATTTAAAACAGAAAACGCGACGAGGGAGAGAGGGAGAAGAGAGAGAGAGAGAAAGAGAGAGAAAGAAAAAAGAGAAAGAGAGAGAGAGAAAGAGATAGAGAGAGAGAGAGAGAGAGAGAGAAAGAGAAAGAGAGAGAGTGACAGACAGACAGAGAAAGAGAGAGCAAAAGAGCAAAAGAGAAAAAGAGTATGTTTTGTGAGAGAGAGAGAGAAGCAAAAGGGGGAGAGAAAGAAACAACCAGAAAAAACAAGCAAAGACACAAAAAAGTCACTCAAACATACCTGCAAATTCTGAAAGAAATCCTTAATGAAAATAGCGTAGTTTTTGTAGTAAGCGTTGATCACTTTGACATCCAATAGACGCTCAGGGTAGCCTGCCGTTAGAGTCATGTTGTGAAGCTGACGGAAATGGGATATAAAAAAGGAGTTAAGTAAAGAAAAAGATACATATTATTCAATGAATAAGTTATAGACTCATAATATTACTCTAACTGCAACTAAACGAGCACTTTTTTAAGATCCATTCACAATGCATGTAGATACATATACCTAAAACCATAATCATTATCAATAATTATTAATATTTCACAACAATAATCATTAATATTTCACAACAATAATCATTAATATTTCACAACAATAATCATTAACATTTCACAACAATGATCATTATCATTTCACAACAATAATCATTAATATTTCACAACAATAATCATTAATATTTCACAAAAATAATCATTAATATTTCACAACAATAATCATTAATATTTCACAATAATAATCATTAACCTTTCACAACAAAAATCACTAATATTTCACAACAATAATCATTAATATTTCACAATAATAATCATTAATATTTCACAACAAAAATCATTAATATTTCACAACAATAATCATTAACATTTCACAACAAAAATCATTAATATTTCACAACAATAATCATTAACATTTCACAACAAAAATCATTAATATTTCACAACAATAATCATTAACCTTTCACAACAAAAATCACTAATATTTCACAACAATAATCATTAATATTTCACAATAATAATCATTAACATTTCACAACAAAAATCATTAATATTTCACAACAATAATCATTAACATTTCACAACAATGATCATTAACATTTCACAACAAAAATCATTAATATTTCACAACAATAATCACTAATATTTCACAACAATAATCATTAATATTTCACAACGATGATCAATTAATATTCACGCTACCTTTCCAATCAACTGTGTCTTCACTTCCGACGGATAAATAGGATTATTCTGAAGGTTGTTGATAACTGTGTAGCGAATTTGGTTGAATATCTTATTTATCTGTAAATTGATAAAGAAAATGGGAATAACGAATTTGTCATGTAGCTATCAGGAGGTTGTTTGATGTTATTTTTATCATTATCGTCATAATTATTATCATTATCAGAGCTATTATCCATATTCCTAGGTCATTATAATCATCTTCATAGTTACCATCACCATCACTCCCATTATCATTTTATTGATATTATCAGCATGTGTTTATATATTATTTTTCTTAAACCTTTTCATATCTTTTTTGCTTATCTTTATCCTTATTATCATAATCAATAGTAGTAATAGAAGTAGTAGTAGTAATAGTAATAGTAATAGTAGTAGTAGTAGTATTAGTAATAATGATAGTAGTAGCAGTAATAGTATTAGTAATAATGATAGTAGTAGCAGTAATAGTATTAGTAATAGTAATAGTAATATTAGTAGTAATAATAGTAGTAACGGTAATAGAAGTAGTAATATTAATAGTAGTAGTAGTAGTAGCAGCATTAATAACAGTAAAAGTAGTAGTAAAGTTAAGTGATATCACCAAACATCTTCTCCTCCTTCATATCCCTCCTCCACACTGTATCCTTAACCCCCCCCCCCCCACAATCCTCCCCACCCTCCTCGTCCCAACCGACCGAACGCACAAGAAAAAGGACACCAAATCCGACCCCCGCCAGAGCCCACCACACCAACTCACCACGTGGCCGTTCTTCTCCCTCGCCCTCAGCCGGTGTGGCGATCGTTCGTAGAGGGAGCCTAGGGCGAGGCCGAAGAAGTTCGAGGTCGTGCGGATGCAGAACTGCCACCTTTCTGCCGGTTCTTGTAGGCCTGTGAAGAGATGGGGGGTTTGGGGGGCAGGGGTCGGGGGAGGGGGGGGTTGGAAAGGAGGAAAGGAGAGAAAGGAGGGAAGAGAGAGAGAGAGAGAGAGAGAGAGAGAGAGAATGATTAGGATTGGCAGGATTTCATTTAGTATGGTTTGGAGTGTGAGGCGTGGTGGTGTGTTATGGGTGGAGGGGTGCTAAGGGGGGTAGTGTGTTTGTGTGTGTGTGTGTGTGTGTGTGTGTGTGTGTGTGTGTGTGTGTGTGTGTGTGTGTGTGTGTGTGTGTGTGTGTGTGTGTGTGTGTGTGTGTGTGTGTGTGTGTGTGTGTGAGAGCGCGCGCGTGTGTGTGTGTGTGTGTGTGTGTGAGCGCGTGTGTGTGTATGTGTGTGTGTGTTTGTATGTGTGTGTGTATTTGTGTGTGTCTGTGTTTGTGTATGTGTGAATATATATCTGTGTGTGAGTTTGTGTACGTGTGATGGTGAGACCGTGTTAATGTGTATGCGTGTCGCTATATACATTCTATCTGTTATAACAGACAATTACAGACAGTATAACAATCAGTCGCCCCCAACATGTGCATCAAATTCTTTCAACAAAAACACATATAAACTGCAAACAAAATTCATGTCCAACTTTTTCCAGAACATGCAACTCGTCACATTGTTAGCCATATTGACACTAAATTACTCCGGCTATAAAGATCAAAAATAAATATCAGCTTTAAAACAGAAGAGGGGGGAATGCGCACAGTTTCATGATGTTATTGCAGAGTAAGACAGCAAGACAAATTGCATTATGCAATATGCAAAACAGACGTCACTAAAGAGCTCCCGTGCCTTAACTAATTATACAAATTTATAATTAAAACGTAAATAAGATAAAGCGATGAACAT
>BOPN01002016.1:137500-142500 GCA_017312705.2 Penaeus japonicus | reverse complement strand
AGAACCCCCATCCAGAACCCCCACACAGAACCCCCATCCAGAACCCCCACACAGAACCCCCACACAGAACCCCCATCCAGAACCCCCACACAGAACCCCCACACAGAACCCCCATCCAGAACCCCCACACAGAACCCCCATCCAGAACCCCCACACAGAACCCCCACACAGAACCCCCACACAGAACCCCCACACAGAACCCCCATCCAGAACCCCCACACAGAACCCCCACACAGAACCCCCATCCAGAACCCCCACACAGAACCCCCATCCAGAACCCCCACACAGAACCCCCATCCAGAACCACCACCCAGGAACTCCCCGATCCAGAACCAACACACAGAACTCCCATACAGAACCCCCCATCCAGTCCCACCACCCAGAACCACCACACAGAACCCCCATCCAGAACCACCACACAGAACCACCATCCAGTCCCACCATCCAGAACCCCCATGTAGAACCCCCCATCCAGAACCCCCACACAGAACCCCATCCAGAACCCCCACACAGAACCCCCACACAGAACCCCCATCCAGAACCCCCACACAGAACCCCCAACACAGAACCCCAACAGAACCCCAACACAGAACCCCCATCCAGAACCCCCCACACAGAACCCCAACACAGAACCCCATCCAGAACCCCCCACACAGAACCCCCATCCAGAACCCCTCTACACAGAACCCCCATCCAGAACCACCACCCAGAACCCCATCCAGAACCAAACACTCAGAACTCCCATACAGAACCCCCATCCAGTCCCACCACCCAGAACCCCCATGTAGAACCCCCATCCAGAACCACCACACAGAACCCCCATCCAGTAACCCCATCCTAGAACCACCACACAGAACCCCCATCCAGTCCCACCACACAGAACCACCATCCAGAACACCCATCCAGAACCCCCACCCAGAACCACCATACAGAACCACCATCCACAATCCCCATCCAGTCCCACCCATCCAGAACCTCCATCCAGAACCACCATCCAGTCCCACCATCCAGAACCCCAACACAGAACCCCCATCCAGAACCCCCACCCAGAACCACCATACTCACACTCCGAGCGATCTGCGCCAGTTCCCCGATGGTGATGCGCCGGTTCGAAGCCAGCGGGTCGCGCATGACGTCATCCGAGGGCGTGATCTCGGCGATGCGACTCTCGTAGTGAAACAAATGCGCAGCGAATTCCATGGCGTCGGGTCCGCTGGCGTCGAAGAGCTTGACCGTGTCTTTGATGTATTGTTTGTAGGCGTTCTCGATCTGAGGGGTAGTTGGGGGATGGGGGGATGGGGGGATGGGGTGGAGGGAGGGAGGAAGGGGGGGTGGAGGAAGGCGAGGGTGTTTTTTTTTTTTTTTTTTTTTTGGGGGGGGGGGATGAGGGGGGGGGAGGGGAGGGGGGGTAGGTTTTAGAGGGAGGGGGGGAGGAGGGGAGGGGGAATAGGTTTTAAGGGGAGAAGGGAAGGAGGGGGATAGGTTTTATGGGGATGGGGAAAGGAGGGGGAGGTTTTTTTTTGGGGGGGAAAGAGGAGGTTGGGGTTGAAAGGATGGGGGTGGGGAGAGATGGGTTGGGGTGGGGTTAGGGGTGGAATTGGGTCGGGGTAGGAGGGAGGGGGAAGAGAGGTATAGGGGTGAAAGGGGTGGGAGGTAGGGAGGGGTTGAGGTGGGCAAGAATAATAATAGATAGTAATTACTACAATGTAAATAGTTATGACAATAACAGTGATATTAGAAGCAGTATTGATAAAGATAATTAGATTATAGTAATGATGATAATAATAATAATGATAATACTGACAGTAATAAAGATAATAATGATGATAATCAAAACGATAACAATAACAGTAGGAAGAAAAATGATATCAATATTAACAATAATAATGATAGTAGTAATCATCATTATCATCATATTTCTATCATCATCATTAAGATTAACATTATCTTTCTCATTATTACTATTACAACGATTAAAATAACCTTAATGATGATATTGACAATAACTCCATCATTGATGATAATAACAACAGCAACAACAACCTCACCGACAATAACAACAACAATCAAAGAAATAAAACAAGAAGAAAAAAAAATGATAGTAATATAACATTATCTTTCTCATTATTACTATTACAACGATTAAAATAACCTTAATGATAATATTGACAATAACTCCCTCATTGATGATAATAACAACAGCAACAACAACCTCACCGACAAAAACAACAACAATCAAAGAAATAAAACAAGAAGAAAAAAACCCGCGTGATCCTCGCAGCGTCTACAAGCAAACCGGCCAAGATTCGAAATCCACAGGAAGCCATTCGCTTAATAATACAATCCTGCCGAGTATCGAAAGAAACTCTCTGAGGAAACTGTGTAGATCCTGGATAGCTTTTTTCGAGGCTTGAGTATCTTATAAAAGATAAAAAGGAAATGGAAAAAAAAGGAAAAGGCAAAAAAAATGGCTGTCGTTTTGCTGACCTTGTCTGACCCGGTATGAATACTAACGTAGAATAACATTGTCCTTTTGGGTGTGGGTGCTTTTTTTTCTGTATTTTCTTTGTTGTTTATGTTATGCTTTGGGAAGGTTGGTATGTGTGTGTGTGTGTGTGTGTGTGTGTGTGTGTGTGTGTGTGTGTGTGTGTGTGTGTGTGTGTGTGTGTGTGTGTGTGTGTGTGAGTGTGTGTGTTCCTTCCCTCTGTCTTGATATTGGGATCTTTTTTGTTTGTTTGTTTTTTCGTTTTTCGTTTTTCTTCTATTTCATTATCTTATTCTATCTTAGCCCTTCGTCTATTGACATTCCTTATCTCCTCTTCCATGCTTTACTGTCTCCCCTATGCCTCGTATCTTATAGCCTTCTAATCTAACTTTCTCCATTCCCTCCCTTTCCTGCGTCTATCATTTCCAGCCCTTTCAATATTTTTTTCTTTCTTTCTTTCTTTTTTTACTTCCCTACATCAGCCTTTTTTTCTTATCATTTTTTCCTCTATCCTTTTTTTTCTTATTATCTTCTTTTCTTTTTCTTACGTTTTTTCCTTATATCTGAGTTTCTCTATCTATTCGTATTCTGTTGTTGTTGTTGTTTTTTCTTTATCCAGTCGCTTTCTCCTTCGCCTTCTTATTTGCCTCCTCTATTTCTCATTCTTCCTATTCTCCTTTTCCTCCCTCTTTTCCTTCTCCTTCTTCTCCTTCTTCTCCTTCTTCTCCTTCTTCTCATTCTCTTTCTTCTCATTCTGCATTTTTTTTATCTCCTTCTCTTTCTCCCTTTCTTTCTTCTACTTCTCCTCCTACATCTTATCTCTTTTTCCGTCTCCTATCTCCTATCTCTTATCCCCTATCACTTATCTCCTATCTCCTATATCTCCTTCTCCTTTTCCTATCACCTATTTCCTATCTCCTGTTCCCTATGTTACATTTCGTATCTCCTTTTCCTTCTCTTATTTCCTGCCTCCTATTTCTTATCCCCTATCCCCTATCTCCTCTTTCCTGTCTCTTATCTCCTCTTTCTTATCTCCTATTTCCTACCTCCTATCTACTACCTCCTAACTCTTATCTCCCATCTCGAATATCCTATATTAAATCTTCTATTTCCTTCTCCTTCTCCTTCTCCTATTTCATATCTCCTTCACCTTCTTATATCTCCTACTTCCTACCTTCTCTTTCCTATCTCCTATCTCCTCTTTACTATCTCTTATCTTCTATCTCCCATATCCCATCTCTTCTCTACCATCTCCTATCTCCCATCTCCTATCTTCTTCTCCTTCTCCTCCTACTTTTCGTTCTCTTTAAGAAAAATCTTATTTAGCAAGACGGCCTTTCAACACAATAGTTTCTGGAGTCGCATTTTCTTCATTATTTTATGTTGCAATTTTCAATTTCCCTTTTTGTTGTTATCATTATTGTGCTGTTTTTTTATTATGATTATCAGTAATATTGTTATTGTTATCATTGCTGTTATCATTATTGCCATCACTATTACTGCTGTTTTTGATATCCATGTTTCTCATAACTATTGTTGTTGTTGTTTTTGTTGTTGCAATAATTTGTAATCATCATTATTATTATTGCTGTTGCTGATATTGATATTGTTGGTATAATCATTACTAGCATTACTGTCACTTTGATTATCATTATTGTTCTCTTTGATATTGATCGATATGTGTACATTGTCGTTCTTATTGTTATTATCATCATCATTACTGATATGATTTTTTGATCATCGTTATCATTATTATCATCACTATTATTATCATTAGTATTATCATCATCATTGTCATTATAATTGTTATCAGTATTATTGTTATTACTTTATCTATCATAATCATCATTATCATTGATATTATTATAATCATAATCATTTTATGACTATTAATATCATTATAATTGTTATCATTATTATTATCAATATCATTATCATCATTACTATCATCGTTATTCTCCTAATCGTCCTTATCATTGTTATCATTATTACAATAACCATTATCATCCTCCTCGTTATTATCAGTATCATCATTATCATTAATAGCAAGTTATTTCATATCCTAAATCAAGTATATTTTTATCCCTTGCCACATATTAGATTGAAATATCTTTAATCCGTTTTCTTTAAAAAACGGGTCGGGCATTTCTATGATTTGAGACCACACTAAAGTAAAAAGAAAACGAGTATAATAAACACAGGATTTTTATCTCCTTTGTGGTATCCTTGTCTTATTTTTTCCTCTTTCCTTCTCTTCTATTTAATTTCCACCATCCGTTTCTTTTTAATTAGTTAGATATGGTAATTAAAACACTTTGTAAAAGCTATTTACTTTACATGTAAATTAGCTTCTTGATTATTCTTTTTTCTCTCTTTTTTCTTCCCCTTCTTTCCTCTTCTTATTTCAATTCTTTTTTTTTCGTTGTTTTGATTATTGCTGTCATGAATTTCATTATTGCAGTTATTGTCATAACTAGGTTATCATGTTCTTTCATTATCTCATTAATATCATTAT
>BOPN01002016.1:115000-127500 GCA_017312705.2 Penaeus japonicus | reverse complement strand
CGGGGGAGGGAAAGGAGGAAGTGAAGGGGAAGGGAATGAGGGAGCGGGGGGGGGGTTAGAGAAGGAGGAAGGGAATGGGGAAGGGAATAGGAGGTGAAGGGGAAGGACTGGGGGCCGTGGAGATGGTTAGGATTGGGTGAGGGAGAGGAAGGGGAAGGAAGTGAGGGAGTGGGTCAGGATGGTCAGGATAGGGGGGGAAGTTGGGAAGGAAGAAAAAGGGGGAAGGAAAGGGAAGGATGAAAAAGAGGTGGGGACGGTGAAAATCAGGTTGTTGGGATTGAGAAGAAAGAGGATGGGTGAAAAAATGGGGGAGGGGAAGGGGTTTAGGGGAGAGAGGGAGGGGGAGGCTGATGGAGTGAAAACAGCAAAATTGGGCGAGGATGGGGGGAGAGGCAGGGTGGGGTGATGGTTGGGGGAGAAGAGAGGCACGGTGTGGGGTTGGGGAATTAAGGGGGAAGGACAGTAAGGGGGTAGGGGAAGGGGAGGCGAAGGGGGGAGGGCGACAGTGAGGGTCAAGGGGAGGAAGAGAGCTGTGAATATGGGTGTGGAGAGGGAGGGGAATAATTCAGTAAGGTGATGTGGGGGAGGTGCAGAGAAGGTCAAGGGGATGGGTAAGGTGCAGTGAGCGAGAGAGAAGTCAAAGAAGAGAGATAGTGAGCAAGAGAGAAGTCAAAGAAGAGAGAGAGTAAGCAAGAGAGAAGTCAAAGAAAAAAAAGAAGACAAGGAAGAGAGAGAGTGAGCGAGAGAGAAGACAAAAAAGAGAGAGAGAGTGAAAAATAAAGAGGCAAGTGAGATTAGGAAATAGTAAAAGCAGAGAAGGAAACAGACGTCAGAGATTGAGGGGAAAGTATGAGGGAGATAGTGAGGGAGGAAAGAGGGGACGAGGAGGGGGGAGGGGAGTAAGGAGAAGAGGGGACGAGGGTGGGGGGGAGTAAGGAGAAGAGGGGACAAGAGGGGGGGGGGAGTACGGGAGGGAGGTAAGAGGGGATGGGGGGTGGGGGTGGGGGTGGGGGGGGGTCGAGGGTCTCCTTAATATCCTGCCGGAGGACGGAGGTGCTGGCCGGGCCCGCGCTCTCTTCTATCACGGGTCACTCGCCCTTCCAGATATTTGCAAACGCTCCGGTATCATTTGCAACACTGTTTTTTTTTTGTTTGTTTTTTTCATGGCGAACCCTTTGTTTTGTTGTTGTTGTTTCCTTTTTCTTTTTCTCTTATTCGGTTATGTCTCTCTCTCTCTCTCCTTCTCTCTCTCTCTCTCTCTCTCTCTCTCTCTCTCTCTCTCTCTCTCTCTCTCTCTCTCTCTCTCTCTCTCTCTCTCTCTCTCTCTCTCTCCCTCTCTCTCTCTCTCTTTATCTCTCTCTCTCTCTCCCTCTCTCTGTCTTCCCTTTACTTTTCATCTCTTACCCTGGCTTCTGCATAAATATTCTCACCCTTCGCTCCGTTCTCCTTCTCTCTCTCTCATTCTCTTATGCATCCTCTTCCTCCTTCTCTTCTCTTCTCTGATTCCCTTTGTCATATTTCCCCTTTTCCCCCGCTCCCCTTCACGCCCATCTTCACTTACTTTATTTATGTATCCCTCGGCGGGTGCAGTACGGTCGTCTCTATTTCTCTCCTTCTCTCTTTCTTCTCTGCTTTCTCTTTCTTTCTTCGATCATGTTCCTCCCTGCCTTTCTCTCTCTCTCTTCCTCTTTCCCTTTCCCTTTCTCTTTCTCTCCTTCTCTCTCTCCTTTCTCTCTCTCTCTTGCTCTTTCTCTCTCTCTCTCTCTCTCTCTCTCTCTCTCTCTCTCTCTCTCTCTCTCTCTCTCTCTCTCTCTCTCTCTCTCTCTCTCTCTCTCTCTCTCTCTCTCTCTCTCTCTCTCTCTCTCTCTCTCTCTCTCTCTCTCTCTCTCTCTCTCTCTCTCTTTCTCTCTCTCTCTCTCTCTCTCTCTCTCTCTCTCTCTCTCTCTCTCTCTATCTATCTATCTATCTATCTATCTATCTATCTATCTCCTTCGCTTATTATTTATTCGCTCCCTTTCTTTATCTTCCATCACATCTTCACCCCCCCCCCCCACTTTTCTCTCTTCCATCCCCTCTCCATCCCGCTTCTTCCCTCCCTTACTCCCATTTTCTTCCTCCTCAACCTTCCCATTTCCTCCCTCCTTCCTCCTCCTCCTCCTTTCTCTCTCTTCCATCCCTCTCCATTTCGCTTTTCCGTCCTCAAATCCTCTTATCTTGATGATGTTGTGGCACTTCCTTTGCGGGCCCGACGCGACCTCTCTCTCTCTCTCTCTCTGTCTCTCTCTCTCTCTCTCTCTCTCTCTCTCTCTCTCTCTCGCTCGCTCTTCTTGTACCCTCTTTCTCTCCTCAATCCTCTCGACCTTTTTTCCCCACTCCCTTTCAACCCCACTCCCTCCCCCTCCTTCCTTTCCCTATCCCATTTTCTCCTTCCCTTCGTCGTATTTTATTAGTGTTGTTCCCTTCTATTTTCGCCCCCGCCCCCCCTTGCTTCATCTTCTTCTTTTCTCTTCTCCTTTAGTCTCTCCCTTCTGTCCTTATCTCAATTCCTCCCTCATTCCCTCTTACCTAAATGAGGTCGTGTTCCTCACTATGCAGGTCGGACATAGCCGTCGTTGCTCGTCCCCCATCCTAGTTGTTTCCCTATTCCCTCTTACTTTAATAAGGTTATGTTCCTCACCGTCCCTTCTCGTCCCCCTCCTCTTTCATCTTTTTCTTCTCTCTTCTTCTTCCCCGCCCTCCTCTGCCTCCACTCTACTTGCTTCCCTCTTCCCTCTTACCTTGAGGATGTTGTGTCCCTTCTTGCGCGGGTCGGCCACGATCATCTCTACCTCCCTTCCTCTTTCTTCCTTCTATTCTATCCTCTTCCCTCTCTTCCAATCCCTCCCTCCTCCTTCCCCCGCCCACTCCCTTCCCTCTTCCCTCTTACCTTGATGATGTTGTGCCCCTCCCTGCGCGGGTCGCGTACGGTCATCTCTTTCCTTCCTCTTTCTTCCTCCCTTTGTATCCTCTTTCCTTTCCCTCCCTCCTCCTTCCCCCGCTCACTTCCTTCCCTCTTCCCCCTTACCTTGAGGATGTTGTGCCTCTTCCCTCTTACCTTGATGATGTTGTGGCCGTCCCTGCGCGGGTCGGGCACGACGGTGACCTTGAAGAAGGGCGAGACGCCTCTTCCCTCTTACCTTGATGATGTTGTGGCCGTCCCTGCGCGGGTCGGGCACGACGGTGACCTTGAAGAAGGGCGAGACGCCGAACTGCGCGTGGAGACGCGTCAGCACCACGTCGAACTCCCAGCGCCGTCGGTCCCACGTGTCGCGCATCAGGTTCCAGCCGTCTGGGGAAGGAGCGGGCGTGTGAGGCAGGCCGAGGAGGAGGAGGAGCGGGCGTGTGAGGAGTGTGAGGCAGGCCGAGGAGGAGGAGGAGGAGGAGCGGGCGTGTGAGGAGTGTGAGGCAGGCCGAGGAGGAGGAGGAGCGGGCGTGTGAGGAGTGTGAGGCAGGCCGAGGAGGAGGAGGAGCGGGCGTGTGAGGAGTGTGAGGCAGGCCGAGGATGGGGAGGGAGTCTCACGGCGTCCCGAAATGAGGAAAGTGAATCGGCGAGGGTGGGGAAAAATTGAAGTAATGGTAGGAGAGTATGAAGCCGCTTCTTATATCAGGTTCCATCCGTCTGTAGCTGAGAGGAGTAAGGATCGTGAGCAATGATGAGGGAGGGTGAAGGATGCGAGACACGAAAGGAAGCAAGACTCTAAGGAGCGAAGGAGCGTTAGTGTCTGTGCCAGTGAAGCATTTGCAAATCAGTATGAAAATGTGTTCCCCGCCAGGTTTCAGCAACATACCCAGACTAGCAAAGTAATCAGCTCCTGTTACGGTGGTAGAGAAATAGGGAGGGGGGGGGCGAGATCAGTCAGAAATGAGGGACTTGTAGGACTCTAAGAAATAAAGCTGGGTGAGGTGCTCAGAAATTGGATTATGGTTGGAGAGGGTGACACAGTCCCTCGCGTATCAGTGACCAGCTGTCCGGGGAGACACGAGGGAGTGTGAGGGCGGTATAGTAATTAATGAGGAGAGTGAGGGTGGGGAGAAATGAAGGAAGATGAAAGCTATAAGGAGTGAGGCAGGGAGGGGGCAGCGAAAACTAACCAGGGTGTGTGAGGACCGAGAGGAAAGAGAAAGGGTGAGGGTGGTGAAATACAGGAGGTAGGAAGGAGAGAAAAGATACACCAACATCCTGCGTCATGTTCTATCGTTTGGAGGGAGGAGGAAGAGAGAATGAGGGTGGATGAAAAATGGATAAGGGAGTTGAAAATGAGGCTCCAGGAGGGTGGTAAGGGAAATATAATGATAGAGGGAGAATTTTGAAATAGCATAATGTGTGAAGACAGCTACCTCATGAATTCGGCTCCAGCTCTATGAGGTAGGCAGGGACTGAAGTGAGGACAATAAGGAAGAATGAGGGTGTATGAGGGAAGTGAGAAATGTGGTGGTGAGGTAAGGAAATGGTGAAACAACATGGTGAGGAGACATGGATCTGGGGAAGCAAAGATCGCTATGAAATTATTAGATAAAGAGTGTGAGGGCAGAAAATGAGGAAATGGAAAGAGGGTCAAAGATAAAGAAAAAAAGAAAAAAAGGAGAATTGGTAATCGCGATAAGATAAGGGGATGGCGAATACCTAAAAAAAAAAAAAAAAAAAAAAAAAAAAAAAAAAAAAAAAAAGAGAGAGAGAGAGAGAGAAGACGATAAAAAAAAACAGTGAAAGTGGGTAGAGGTTACAATTGCATAATGAGATCACGTATTGCCAAGTATGAGGCAGTATGAGGGCTATGCGACAAATAACGAGGCTACGGTTCTAAGGAATGAGAGAGTATGAGAGGATGAGGAGGGGGGATTGAGGGTCGCGGATTTTTACAGTAGCATGTAGTGTGAGATAAGGATATTAATTGGTATAAAAGAGAGTGTGAGAAAGAAAGACATTAATATACCGTAGCGAAGAAGAATAAAAAAAAGAGGAGGAAGTGAAAACAATAAGCACAAAAACAAGGAGAAAAGGGAGAGCGAGAAGAATAAAAAGAAAAAAAGAAGAAGTACGAGGAGAAAAGTAGAAGTACAAAACCTAGAATAAAAATAGAACAAGAACAATCTCAAGAAAAAACGAAATTGAAAGAGAGAAAAACGTTCCAGAAGAAAAGCAAGAACAAAAAATACGAACATACATAAACAATTTGACAAAAAAAAAAGGAGAAACAGAACAAAAATAAAAAATAAAAAATCATAAAAAGACAAGAGCAAAAATCAAAGAACAAAAAAAAAATAACGAAAAAGAAGAAGAGGACGAAGAAGTAAGAAGAGCATGAAAACGGTACATTGTAGAGGAACAATGTGAGTTTCAAAGCCATATTTCATGAGGGGAACTCCTAGAGAGGGAGGGGAGGGGAGGGGAGGGGAGGGGAAGGAGAGAATGGGGGGGAGGTAGGGAGGGAGGGGGAGGAGGGGAGGCGAGGGGAAGGAGGGAAAGCAGGGAAGGAGGGGAGGCGAGGGGAAGGAGGAGGAGGGGGGAATAATAGGCATGTAAAATGACAAAGGTATGTGGGTGGGCGTGAGAGGATATAGAAAACGGAGGGGAGGGGAGGGGGTTGAAGAAAAGGGAGAGGAGGGAGGAGAGGGAGGGTAGCGATTAAAGAAGAGGGAGAGGAGGGAAGAGGGAGGAGAGGGAGGGTAGCGATTAAAGAAAAGGGAGAGGAGGGAAGAGGGAGGAGAAGGAGGGGAGATGATAAGCCGAAGGGAGAGGGGGTAGGAGGGAAGAGAGGGAGGGGAAGGAGTAAAGAAAACAGAATATGGAGGAGGGAGGGAATAAAGAAAACGGAAACGAGGGAGGAAAGAGGGAAAGGAGAGAATAAAGAAAACAGAGAAGAGTGACGAGGGAGGGATGGGAGGGAGAGGAGAGACTAAAGAAAACGGGGAGGTGGGAGGGGAGGGGAGGGGAGGAGGGGATGATACTTCTGTCCACATGTCATGACCCATGATACATTTTCTTGTATTTAGTTTATCTTCTTTATTTCATACTTTTACTAATATATATAAAATGCATCTTCATAATTTACTTCTAAACTAGCATTAACGACCTCAATTACCTCTTTTAATTACTTATTTAACAATATTCCGACCTCACTCGGCCATGGCTTGGATCAAACACTAACTGTTCTATAATCCCTCATCAATTTATTATTATTCGTTTTATTGCTACAAGGACGTTATAGTGTAGTCATATTACTAGCCTTTTCAAAGCTTGGAAATGAGAGTGTCAATCACGACGCCTGGAGTGAGTGCCAATCAAACTGGTCGGGCAATGAGGGGGAATTTCCAAATACTTTTTAAACACAAGTGTAATTTTGAGGTGAACTGCTCTCGCGAAGGGGAAGAATCGGCTCGGAAGGGCGTGGTGCGTAACACGTGGCTTGAGGGAATTTGTGTTTTGCTTTGTTTTTGTTTTTTTTGAAAATTTTGTAAATGGTCGATAGCTAGTGGCCTAACATCAATAAAGCCGCTCATGAACGCTGCGTATCATTCTACTATTAAAGTAACAAGGATTCATTTTAACAAGTGATATCGGTTAGTGAAAGATAAACCCATCACTACAGTCATTGCTGTTATTTTTTTCAATAATGGGAGGAACAACAGAAAACGGAGAGAAGTAGACAAAAACCGGAAGAGAGGAAAGGACGGAACCGTACGAAAGTAAACGAAATCAACCAAAGATAAAAAGAAAAAAAAATCATACGCAGATCATCAACAGAAAACGGAGAGGAGGGGGGAAACGACACCAACAGAAAACGGTAATAAATCATTTCGTCTCACGTCTCCTGTATAAACTAGCCCAGTTTTCCTCGTCCATCAAATAGCCCATTCATGCCAAGACCTCACCCGCATCTAAATAAGGCCAGAGCTGGATGATTATTATGGCGGGCGTCGGGACAGGTTAGACGCTAAAGTGAGAAGCAAGGTTAGGGTAGTTTAAGGTATTTCCTAAAGCGGAGGTCAAAAGATCAGCGAGAGGGGGTGCATGTTTATTTTCATGCATTAGTGACAGGAGATAGGCAGGTTAATCGAGCGTTGGTGTTCAGATGGGTTCCATGGAATAGACTCAGGTATCAAAGTGAAATGGTGATATATATAGATAGATAGATAGATAGATAGATAGATAGATAGATAGATAGATATATATATATATATATATATATATATATATATATATTTATATATATATATATATATATATGTGTGTGTGTGTGTGTGTGTGTGTGTGTGTGTGTGTGTGTGTGTGTATATGTATATATATATATATATATATATATATATATATATATATATATATATATATATATATATATATATATACATATATATATATATATATATATATATATATATATATATATATATATCATACTGTATATGTTTTAATTCCAATAGTATATGATTCAGCTTTTTTCCTAATATTTATGAAATGCACTTACAAAACGAAAATTAAGCATATCAAAGTAAAAATAAACATAAACAAGCATCGCACTCATCAAAACAAACACACACACAGAAAACAACAACATCAAACAAAAAGCAACACACACACACATGCATACAAGAATTTCAATTTCCTCTCGAGTAAAAAAAAAAAAAAAAAAAAAAAATAGAAAATTTAATTTACATAAACACGCTACATCTCCTTCCCTTCCTCAGCAGGCATCTTGAGTTGTCATCTCAAAAGGGCCTCATGCGTCAACTATCTCCCGGAGACATGCCTGAGTGTGCCTTCTATATTGCAATAAACATGTCGCTGATAGCACGGACGAAACTGTCGTGTGTTTGTTTGTGTGTGTTTGTGTGTGTGTGTGGATTTGTGTGCGTGTGTGTGTGTGTGTGTGTGGTGGGTGGAGGGGGCATTTGTGCGTTTGTGTGTTTGTGGATGCGTGTGGGGGGATTTGTGTGTGTGTGTGTTTGTGTGTGTGTGTGTCTGTGTGCATGTGTGTTTGTGTTTGAGAGGGGTGTATTTATGTGTGTGTGTGTGTTTGTGTGTGTGTGTTAATGTGTGCGTTTTGTGTGTGCTGGAAAGGAAGGGTGAGAGAGGACAGGGGAATGAAGAAAAAGAGAGAAAATGATGATACAGGGAACAGAAGATAGAAAAAGGAAAGGAGAATTGAAGGAATGGAAAAAAAATGGAAAGTTGAAAGAAACAAGAAAAAGAGGAAAATGTAAGAGTGAAAGAGAAATACAAAAGGAAAGGGAGAGGAGGATGAATGCAAGAGAGAGAGAGAAATGGGAAGGGAGGGAGAGAGAGAGGAATCAAAGAGAAATTAATGTATGTATATATGCTATGTTTATATATGCATATATATATATATATATATATATATATATATATATATATACACATATATATATATATATGTATATATATATATATATATATATATATATATATATATATATATATATATATACATATATGCCTATATATATATATATATATATATATATATATATATATATATATATATATATATATATATATATATATATATATATATATATATATATATATATATATATATATATATATATATATATATGTATATATATGCATATATATATATATATATATATATATATATATATATATATACATATATATATATATATATATATATATATATATATATATATGTATATATATATATATATATATATATATATATATATATATATATATATATATATATGCATATATATATATATATATATATATATATATATATATATATATATATATATATATATATATATATATACAGATATATATATATATATGTATATATATATATATATATATATATATATATATATATATATATACATATATATATATATATACATTCATATGTATGTGTGTATGTGTACATCTCTCTCTCTCTCTCTCTCTCTCTCTCTCTCTCTCTCTCTCTCTCTCTCTCTCTCTCTCTCTCTTTCTTTCTCTCTCTATCCATTCCCCTTCTTTCTTCTTTTCCCTCCTTCCGTTATTCCCTCGCTCCCCTCTCTCCCCATCTCCTTCTTTTACATCCTTCCCTTTTTCTTCAAAGCTTTCTAATCCGCTATCACATTTTCCTTTTATTCCGCCATCAATGTATGCATAATGCCGGCGAGGATCAATAACAAAATTAAATTAGATTTGATACTGATGTCGGTTATACTATAATTACTTACAATCAGTGAAATGATTAGGATTTGTGTTCTTATTGATCAATTATTCAGTCAAATGTGATTAAAATTAATCTGGAATATGCTGAGTAAGGTTTAATCTGAATAACTGATTCCAAGGATGATTTATCATATATCTATTTTCTGTAAATTCTATATTCTGAAAATTCAATATTCATTTTATGTGAATACTGCTCATATCCACGTGTGCATTTACACCAACCCACATATATTTATACATATATACACACAAGCATGCATATACACACGCGAGCGCAAACGCGTTTATGTATGTGTGTGTGTGTATTTTTACAGACAGAATATATATATATATCCTATTTTCGATTGCACATCCGCAGAAAAAGGAAAAAGAAAAAAACAAGTGAAATGGACTGCTGGACTCGTTCAAGATCTTTGGCGTCCATCTTGTCTTCAAGAGTTTCCTGTTCGTTTCTTATTGCTTTGTCTCTCGAGATTCTTTCTTCTCCCTTTGCTTCTCCCTTCTTTCATATGTTTGACGGGAACAACAAGGAGGAATGATTATCCATTTTCCTTTCGCGTGTTTTCCTGGACTTTGCAAGGAAAAAAGGATTCCGTTCAGCGCCCCGATGCTCTTTTGTTTCAGTTTACTTGCATTGTCTCCTAAACCGTGTTGAAGAGTATGAAAGGATTCGGAGCCTTTTGTTTATGCTCTTGGCGTAATGGATGGATGAATGATTCATTAATTACCTTATTAACTAGATAATGACTGAGAGATATGTTTGTATAAGAGTATATATGAACTTTGATGATGCGTTTATAAGCATATACGTGTAGAAGCATCGTGTGTAGTGTGCTTGTGTGTGTGTGTGTGTGTGTGTGTGTGTGTGTGTGTGTGTGTGTGTGTGTGTGTGTGTGTGTGTGTGTGTGTGTGTGTGTGTGTGTGTGTGTGTGTGTGTCTGTGTGGCAACATCTTGAAAAGAAACCCATGAACAGACGCCAACTAATGATTAAAGTGATATGTATAAAAAGGCGACTAGCCAAGAATGCTAGTTCGATGACGTCATGAAAGGAAGCTCATAGGGCACCCGAAATGACGTCATTAACAACCGAAGTGCAGATAGCCAATGACGTCACTCGAGCGTCCCCAACATTTACGAGAGGGGAGAAAGGAAGTGATATGGTAGAATGAGACAGAGGAGGCGGGAGGGAAGAGAAGGAGAGACAGAGAGAGAGAGAGAGAGAGAGAGAGAGAGAGAGAGAGAGAGAGAGAGAGAGAGAGAGAGAGAGAGAGAGAGAGAGAGAGAGAGAGAGAGAGAGAGAACGAGTGATAGAGTGAGAGACTGTGAGTGAGTGAACGAGTGAAAGAGAGAGAGAAAGTTGAAAAAGGGCCATCTCCCTTCATCACCGCAACTGTGTTCTTGTAGACGCCTTTTTTTAACGATGTCGTAAATTTGTTAAAATTTCCGCACAGAAAACACCAAAAGAAGATGGACAATGCTGTTTTGTTTGCTTGTTCTTATGTTTATTTGTATGTTTGTATGCATGTTTTAATTATGTTTTCAATATGATTAAACAGGTAAATGAATGCGAGAGAGAGAGAGAGAAAAGAGAGAGAGAAAAAAAAGAGAGAGAGGGAGAGAGAGAGAGAGAGAGGGAAGGAGGGAGGGAGAGAGAGAGAGAGAGAGAGAGAGAGAGAGAGAGAGAGAGAGAGAGAGAGAGAGAGAGAGAGAGAGAGAGAGAGAGAGAGAGAGAAAGCAGACAGGGAGAATGACAGACAAGCCAAGAGGAAAGGAATAAAATCTGAATGTGATTCGGCGCGATCAACGGTCGATGTCACTCTCCATAAACGGGACACCCTCTCCCCCCTCTCCCCTCTCCCCACTGTCTTCCTTCTTCTCTCCCCTCTGCATTTACCCCCCCCCCCTCCAACCTCCCACCCACTCCATCCTCCTTCTCTTCCCCTTAGACTCTTTACTGTATGTTGTTCTCCCTGCATTCTCTATCAATTTTCTACCCCCCCCCTTTCCCTTCGCTTCTCCCCTCACCTCCCTTCACCCCCCCTCCATCCCATCTCCATCTGTACTTCCCCTCCCCCTCTTCTTCCGCTCCCCCCACCCCCCCACTCTATCCATTCCCTCCCGTTCTCTTTCTCTCACTCCCCCTTTTTCTTTCCTTTCCCTCCCCCTTCTTTATCGTTTCCCTTCCCATTTTCTTTCCCTTCCTTTCCCCTCCATTATCCTTTCCCTTCCCTTTTTCTTTCCCTTCCCTCGCCCTCCTCTATTCTCCCCCTCCCTTTCCTCTATCCCTTCCCTCCCCTTCTTCTCTCCTTCTCCTTCTCCTCCACCCTCCTTCCTCTTTCCCTTCTTTCAAAGAGATCAAAAATGGAAATGAAATATGACAATCTAGGCCTAGCCGAGAACAGATTCCTGAGCTTGACTGAGCGTGATACAAAGTGCGGCTATCAAATCATTCTGCGCGGACAGACACCAATGGGGGAAAAGTATTTGGGTGTTGTGTTGGCATTCTCCCCACCCCCCCCACCCACCCCACCTCCCACACCCACCCTTACCTCCTACCTCTCACTCCCACTACCTCTACCCCTNGGAGGGGAAGGAGGGGAGGCGAGGGGAAGGAGGGGAGGGGAGGGGGAATTAATAGGCATGTAAAATGACAAAGGTATGGGGTGGGCGGAGAGGATATAGAAAACGGAGGGGAGGGGAGGGGGTTGAAGAAAAGGGAGAGGAGGGAGGAGAGGGAGGGTAGCGATTAAAGAAGAGGGAGAGGAGGGAAGAGGGAGGAGAGGGAGGGTAGCGATTAAAGAAAAGGGAGAGGAGGGAAGAGGGAGGGGAGATGATAAGCTGAAGGGAGAGGAGGTAGGAGGGAAGAGAGGGAGGGGAAGGAGTAAAGAAAACAGAATATGGAGGAGGGAGGGAATAAAGAAAACGGAAACGAGGGAGGAAAGAGGGAAAGGAGAGAATAAAGAAAACAGAGAAGAGTGACGAGGGAGGGATGGGAGGGAGAGGAGAGACTAAAGAAAACGGGGAGGTGGGAGGGGGAGGGGGAGGGGGAGGGAGGGGATGATTAATCTCTCTGTCCACATGTCATAGACCCATGATACATTTTCTGTATTTAGTTTATCTTCTCCTTATTTCATACTTTTATCCATATATATAAAATGCATCTTCATAATTTACTCTAACCAGCATTAACGACCTCAATTACCTCTTTTAATTACTTATTTAACAATATTCCGACCTCACTCGGCCATGGCTTGGATC